>CAJNSZ010001294.1:0-16903 GCA_905329745.1 Rotaria sp. Silwood2 | reverse complement strand
CCCCCCCCCCTTGAGACGAAAAAGTCCTGGATGGGGGTACAGGAAGAAATATTTTCGCGTGATAAAAAATTTTTTGTGCCATGGCGGGCCCCCCCTTGAAAAATTTCTGCGTACGCCACTGGGCGTGGGATAGATTTAAATTGGTAACTCATGGATCGACTTTTGTAGACTCGATCGAATCCATTAGAAACTCTGATATTGATCATCAATATAGTTATTTGAATTATGATTTTAGTTTTGCAATTATAGTAACAGAAACCTTAGGGATCAATTGGTATGTCGTATCAAGTTTCAATATGTCAATCTGATCAATAAGTGTGACTATCAAAGGGAGTCAGAAATAGTGATTTCAAGAAATTTTGTTTAAGTATTAAATAAAAATTCTATAGCAGTTCGTCATTGCTCCATGCAAAATTTTTGAAGAGGACCTTGCACAAGAGTATTAGTGTGAGAAAGTGAGTACAAAGAAAAATATTAACTTTACTTGTTTCCATTCTAGCAAGATCTGATTGTAATAATATGATGAAATTAGTGTATGATTATCTATAATGATTTACATTACTTGAATGTTAAATGACCCTTCGTTTTTTTTTCTTTTGACCTGATATTTTATTCATAATTAGAACTCTGCTAGATTAAGAAAAGCCTAAATCGGTTAATGATGATGATAATCTATGGTTTAGAAATGAATGAAATTTGACTTGAGATTGTGCGTGTTAATTAATTTATTTTTGAATAGATTTTCTTGAAATATTCATTAGAGATGAACGTATCTTTTTCAAGATATTAAATCTATAATTAGATTTGCGCACTTTGTCATGTCTGTAACAATTATTTTTTTTTGTAATTGCACAATCATAAGAAAGACACATTTATTTCTTTTGAAGCTGTCAAAAAACTGATATTTATTCACAAATGAAATGGCAAGTGTAAATTAATTTATCTGAATTTTTCGATAATAATATGCTATGGCGTCGATAATATAATGAAACATTTCAAGCTTATCTTAATTTTATCGAACTCTATTTAGGAGAGTTTAAAATCAAGAAATCATTTCCATTACTTTCTCTTTTCAGTTAATAATCTATTTCAATAAATTTTTTATTTTCTAAATCGAGACTCATGTTTAGTAATTCAATTAAAATCTTACCCATATTCTAATCATAGCAATTTTTATTGAATGTTCAAAAGTAATATAAATTAAATGATTTTGACCAGCTGTAAATGGTGCAAGCCACATATGAACATCGTCACGAGTTTTATTAACTCCATCAATTAGATTTTTTACAACACGTGGATCATTACCATATTCAGGTAAAACATTTATATCAGCTGGATCTGCTGTTATCTATAAATGAAATGATTTGATCTGTTTCCTTTTTCTTTTATTATTATTTTTAATCGATTTTAGAAAACAAACAAAGGATATATTTGATTTCATACTTTTCGAATAGGAACTGGATAACCTTGACTAGAAAATATTTCAATACCATTTAAACCAATATAATGACGATCACCCCATGTTGTTTTTAAATTTAAAACTAATTGTTCACCACTAGGTAATTCAGGTATTGTAAATCTAGAAGAATTGGATTATTGTTATTCAATAAATGATAGAAAAAAAAAGATATGATTTTACTGTTCTTCGTCATTGTCATTTTCGTATTTTGATGTACTATTGGTAAAATATTCTTCTAGGGGTTCAGCTGATGAAAGAAAAAAGAGTTATTCTTCAATTGGAAAGATTATTGTTTTTTTTTTAATAAATACTTTCAAGCATTCCACGATGCCGTCGACTGAAGAGATCAATTTGAACAATGGAGTTTTCAAGCCAATCTGTATTTGGTGTGCTACGGTCTAGTTTTTACGACATAATAAGGTTTATTGCAGAAACTGATTATTTGAACAAAATTCTTTTTTTTTTTGCCATAGATGGACAGATCTCATCGAGTTAGTATTATTTCTTTTTTTTCGAGTGAAAATTAGGTTACAAATGACGAAAATTTGTTTTAAATATTGATTTTACTATTCGATGCAATTTTTGTAGCCAATTCTGAATATGATGTTCGTTTCCTTTGGAACTGAAGTTCTAATGATCAAAATCTCTAAATATGAATTATATTTATGGTTTTTGACTCTCATATCAAAAAACAAAACAATTTTCTCAGCAATTCATATTTTTTCGAGAAGCATTCATAATTTTATTCCTAATATTATAACGAATACAACCAAAAAGATAATATGCTTTTGATGTTTTTCAGTTTTCATAGGCTTTTCTGTAACCTATTTTTCACTACAAAAAAAAAACATTATCAAAAACAATATTTTTAAAGATAATTCAACGAGATCTATTTAACTATGACAAATAAAAGATATTCCTCGAATTTCTCATTAACGGTATTTTACCGTTGGAACGTGGATCACGAAATGGACTTCGACGATTTGGCGTCTGTTGAAGTCTTGGTGATCTTCGATCATCAGTTTCTGCATCAATATGAACTTCTCTATTAAAAGAACAAAATAAATCTCACTAATATCCATTTCAAAATCATACTTTGGATGTAAAAAATTTTCAAGATCAAGACTATCAATTACTCTTGCTTTTGATTTTGTTCCAACGACAAGTAATTGTTGATTATTTAAATAATTATTACTATTCTTGATTGGATCGCCTCCGACAAGTCGTGCTCCTATTCAAATAAATACTAACAATTTAAAAAAAAGTAAGTAATTACAACATCAAGTATTTCTTTTCTCCAATGATCTATGAAAAAAAAACATTTATATGCAGTTTTAAAAAAAAGCAAAATTAGTTTTTTCTTCTCTTTCAAGACATCCTGTTTTTCTTTTTTTCTTAAAGAATTTTACTAATGTAAAAAGAAAAGAATAATGTTAAAATAATTAATTATACATTATTTTACTTTCCGAAAATGTTTAATAAAAACATAACGGTTATGTGTTATTGTCGTTTTTAATGGAATAATACTGTTGACATATTTATTCATCAAAAATCAAAAGAAACCTTTTATGAACAAAAAAGAAAAAAAAGGAACAGGCAAAACTATTACCCGATCGATTGTCTCCTGGTCTTGGCACATTATAATGAGTTGGTATAGGATTTTTTGATATATCTCGACGACTCATTTTTTGTTAAATATGAGATAAGAAGAAAAAGACACGCGTGTAATATATTTTTTCAACTAACAATCAATAAAAAAACAGTATGTGCACAAAAATTCACCATTATATTACTTTAAGAATACTTGTCTTATTCTTCTTTTTTTTTCTTGTTCTACTCTTTTCTTTTTATAGAAGTTGCTAAGTTGCCTTCTTCTGCACAACATAGTTGTCGTTAGTGAAAAGAAAAAAAAAAAAAAAAAAAAACTTCTTTTTTTATCTTACCTACCCACCGATGGTGATTCAGAAGAGGTTTGTTCTTGAGATTTATTTTTTTTATCATTGTTTTTCTTATGCATTATAGACTAAAGATTAATCTATGATTATTGTTTTCGTCATTATTTATAACTTACTAATTCAACTATTGATGGAATATCATCGAAAGATAGAGCTTAAAATAAAATTTTGTTGTTTATAGCATTATGATTCATATTATAAACATATTAACTTACAAACACGATTTAATAATTGATGATGATGATCATCATCATCATCAGAAGAAGAAGAAGATTCTTCAAAATCGGAATCATAATCTATAAAAAAAAAAAAAAAAAGATATCATTTTTCTTCGTGTTTTTTTTCCATTCAATAAAATAAATTCTACTGTTTGTTAGGTTGCGGTAAGACATGATGCTTGATGGTATTACACAGGTTGATTTTTGTACAGCTGCTAACGTCCTTGATGAAAATTTTTTTTACCCTTGTTTTCTTTGAAATATTTGTGCTGCAAGAAATTTGAGAGTTATGTGGAAACACTTTCTAGAGTGTCAAGTTTTTACATTGAACTTGAGTTCATCATTGTGTTTACCAAAAAAACATAATCTTCTTTAAATATTAATATAACTATTTTGTAGACTTCTTTATGCGTTTCGATCAGGTTACATCATCTATACTGTTAATTACAGAGATAGATGTCTGATTCAACATATCGAAAATAGCTGACATGCTAGAGAATTGTGTACATAGGTTAATTGATGTGCTAAATACGACAGTGAACTCGATTTACATTAAAATCCTGAAATTCCTTGGTGTAGCACTTTTTTGAGTCCACCGTGGCAGTGTTTTATCTAGGTTTTTCACTCCGAGGGGGCAAACTCAGCTGTCGGGAGGGCAGACAAAAAATTTCTTAAGGAATGAACTATCAAGAGTGTTTTCGAGTCTATTATACTGACGCTTGCAAAAGACAACGATACGCAAAATATTAATTCGAATTTGATTGACATTAAGGACGAAGGATAGTCATATTATATTGNAAGATGGCTAAGTCACCTATTGCAAAGATACTTAAACGGAAATTGCTTCTGTGTTTTTACTTTTTGAAGTACCCATAACACCCGGATTTAAATCCGAGGTTTCCACATTTTTTTACGTAATTTCAGATGACTGTTTTTGTTGTTTATTTATTTAAGTAGATTGTATAATATTTCATATGAAATAAAGTTTGAAATTGATTATACGTGATAATGGTAGCCGGGTGGGTTATACTTATAAACGGCTGCCGGTCGGGTACCGGGTGGAGTTATTCGGGTCCGGTTTGGGTTCGGGTACGGAGTTGTCGGGTCAGTTCGGACTCGGGTACGGAAAAAAAGCTCCGGTTCGGTTTCGGGTGGAAAAAAGTGCACCCGTGCAGCACTCTATCGTTAAATTCTACGTAGAAATGAGAAGGAAGTTAGAGAAGCTTTAATTAAAATCCGACTAAGTTTTATCATAGATAGTTATCTATAATTAATAACTAACTTTATGAGTAAAATATTGCCGTCGTTAATTGAAAAAGACTTTATTCTTATTTAAAAAGTTAAGTTTTAATGCAGAAACTAATTTTCTTTGTATACATTAGATTTAGTGACAAAACAAAAAATGATTTTTATTATCGTGATACATTTACAAAATATCCTGGAAAATATGATTATGTTAAACTTGATTATAATCCATCAGTAAGATTATTACAATTGCAAGAGAACATATTCAACTGTCGGATGTCGTTCGAGTCCATGCGTTACTCAACTAAAACGACAAGATTTTCATCTAAAATCTTGTTCATAGACATGCCTTGCTTTGTAATGTCTCTGCAATGACTATGAGACCTATCTATGAGCAAAATTTTAGATGAAAATCTTGTAATTAAGTTTTCCTTGAATGACTGACGCCATAGACTGAAAGTTTACTAAAACGGTCGTAACTCCAGTTGTGTATTGCATGCGGCCGAAACGTTTTAGGACTTTCAATCGAAATGTAAGAGTTGTGTTGTTATCACAAGTGTAGATGTCACATCTATATTTCGTAATCAAATGTTCATCTGATCAATCATTTATCGTTTTCGATAACACAATGGTGCAGTAGATAGAAATGAAGTCGAACGGCATTCAACAGTTGGATACTATTCCCTTGTTAATTTAATTTTATGATAATTATTATTTTTATTATCGATGTAGACATCTGAAAAAGTTGATGAAAATAATAAAAAACGACTTGTAGCTATTGAACAATTAAAAAGTCTACCTGTACCAGAATCAAAACTTGATAAACGTATACAAAATCTTATTCAATTAATATGTAATATACAAGCTATGGAAGAAGCATTACTTGAAATGAAATTTGATGCAAGAAAAAACCCTCTTGGTAAAAAGAAATGATTTTGTTTTTTCTTATTAATTTTATTTTTTCTTCATAGGTAAATTAAGTTCAATGCAAATTAAAGCAGGATATACAGCATTAAAAGAAATTGAAACATATATCAAAACAAATAAATTTAATTCGGCATTTATTGAAGCAAATAATACTTACTATACTCGAAGTATATCTATAACATTTTTTTCTTAAATAACTTTTTTTTTCTGTGATTTTTTTCATTTAGTTCCACATGAATTTGGTCGTAGTACTCCACCATTAATAGAAACTATTCAACAATTAAAACATGAAATTGAATTACTTGAAGCACTTGATGATATTGAAATAGCATTTACAACATTAAATACAGATACAAATACACGTTTGAATCCAATTGATCAACATTATGAACAATTAAAATGTAAATTATATCCTGTTGAAAAACATGAAGATATTTATATATTAATTGATAAATATCTTCAATCAACACATGCATCAACACATCAACAATATAAAATGGAAATAGAACATATATTTAAAGTTGAAAGAGAAAATGAAAATAAAGTATTTAAAGATGTTGGAAATAAAATGCTTCTTTGGTATAGAAAAAAAGCTTTTTCTAAATATTAAATAATATTTTATATCTCTATTAGGCATGGTTCACGTATAACTAATTTTGCGGGTATTATGAGTCAAGGTTTACGTATTGCACCACCTGAAGCACCTGTAGTAAGTAAAATTAATTATAACATATGAACATTAATATGTTGAAAATGTAAACAACCAACGATCTCTAATTATCTTCAAGACCTGATAACTAACCACAAGAGTAAATGTATGTCATGGGTTGTACAAATTTTCGACCATGGCCGAATGTCATACAGGACATCGGATTTGACCCTATTGGAAATGGTGTCTTATTTTGTAATAACTATTGTATGCAATAAGTGCAAATATCGAAAGAGGAGTGTTCGAGAAGACTACTAAGTGATGTCCTATTGATCCGATTTTAGCTAATGAATGTTGCTTTATCCATGTTGATAATTTTTTATTACGTGTAAATTCTAAGTAGTATGTTATCGTGTTGAAAGAGGAATTCTGATCTTCCTATGCGACAATGTAGTCAGCATGCTATTGGAAAAGTTATGCGAGACAAACAGCTGTCAGTGACTTGCCCAGGATCATCTCACATTCGAGGTTTGAGTAGAATCTTATAGATGCATGTCGAAAAACATAGCCAGTCTGTCATCATTCCCATATCGAGACCTATGATTGCATTAGCCTTAAAGATTATCCTATGATATTTATCTATTTCAAAAAGGGATAAATTTTGCTTGAGCATCGAATGTACAGAAACTTTGTTATTGCCAAGAATATTTCTGTGTTCGATAGTTTCTACTACAAAACTCTATTTCTATATTTATTCAATTCAGAAACGTTTCTATAGAATAATGAATATTCACTTTTGTTTTTAATCTGTTATCCTTATCCACTAGTAAGTCCTTCCTTTTCAGGTTCGTGTCAAAATCATTAGTTCTCATTTTCTTTTTATAATATGAAATCACCCATTCTTACGATTAAGGGTCTTGTTCGTATGGAAGCCCCAACAAAACGTTTATCGATAAGAAGTTATTGAAAAATCGCTGTGGAATGCTTTTTGACTTTTTATTAGTTCTAATAAAATTTAGAGCATGAAGATCGTGTTATTTAGTAATTCATCTCGAAAATAAAACCATTCTTTATGTTACTCACTATGAATAAGTCAAAAATAGCCTAAGTTGAGAATAGACGGTTAATTACACATCACTGTTGATTTGTATTCTAAATTTTTTCGTATTTTGTATATAAATATATTAGAAAACAATTTCTTTTTAGACTGGTTATATGTTTGGAAAAGGTTTATATTTTGCTGATATGAGTAGTAAAAGTGCTAATTATTGTTATCCAACACCAAGTAAAAACACTGGTCTTGTTCTTCTTACTGAAGTAAGTTTCTTTTTCTTTTTCAAACAACAATATCTTGATTATTGAAATTAGGTTGCACTTGGTAAATGTCATGAATTACTTAATGCTGATAATAATGCTCATCGATTACCTGAAGGTTTATTAAGTGTTAAAGGTCTTGGTTCAATAGCACCTAATTTAAAAAATGCAATTACATTGTAAGTTTAATACTATTGTTTATTTTTATAGAAAAAGTAAACATGTGACTTTGTTTTTTGTAAAATAGAGAGGATGATGTTGTTGTTCCTATGGGTCCTGCTGAATCAACTGATGTAGTTAATCCAAAAGGGTATACACTTAATTATAATGAATATATTGTCTATGATACAAAACAAGTTCGAATACGATATTTAATAAAATTAAAATTTTTATTCAAATAGAAGATATAGAAAAATTAAAAATTGACAATCTATTTTTGTTATGCAGGTTTCTTTATGTGTGTTAATCTCTATACTTTATATGTTTTTTTTTGTGAATAAAAATTGATGTAAAAAGAAAAAAATATGATTGTGTTGACATAAAAAAATTATATTTTTATTGACAAAAAAAAGTAATTAACAATAGAAGGAGTGTATGAGGACATTGAACATATTCGGATGGCCTCACCGGTAATCTAACGAATTTTTAAGATATTTATAGTATATGTAATATGCCAAGGGTTTGAAATTTTAATAGTTTTTATTTTTCTCTGTTTGTCGTGGATTGAGCACGCTCGTCGAATTATATAAGAAAAAGAAATTTTATGAACTGATCCCTACCCAAATATATCTACGTGAATTTTGAGCACATAGAACGGTGTTTTAAATGGCATATTATCTAATGACATTATCTCTTTTGATAATAGAACATGATGATTAAAATCTCAAAATCGGCCAATATCTTGTTTTTAAGGAGTTTTAATCAACTATAAATTCATCGTATATAACATAACACAATTATACAAAGCGATACATTTAAAACATTGTCCTAAGTGCTCGATACTTATATAAATATAATTGTCTATGATTTTCGTTTAGGTCCAGAACTCATAGGGTACTCTTTATATTTGAAAATAATGGTCTCGTGAACTGTTCTCTTAAAATTTTCTGTTTGTATCTGAAACTTGACGAGCTCTATTCAATCATGACAAAAAAAAAGAAAAATAAGTCGTATTGAAATGCGAATATAAGTGTCACCGTGATTTTTAACCTCAAAACGAGATCTACATAAGCTAGTAGAGGAAAATGGTTCTTCCTCAGATTTAGAAGGACCTACAAAATCAAATTTGATAATACATACATCATTAGACAGATGAAGTCTTTCTCTATCTAACCTACTTAAATTCCGTTTGTGGGTTAAAACTTTATAATCATCTTTTGAATCTTTGGCATACACCATGCACTATGAATACTTTCAAATTCGAAATATTTCACACCTTACATATCATAAGCAGCTAATGTTTTAAATTTATTTTGCTTGTTGATGAGATCATTCAAATATGTTTGATGTCCTTGTACATACACTTTTTCATTGTACGGTAAAATAATAATTATTAGTCAAGTTTTGCAGTTCAATGAATTAAATCTGATTCCGAAAAAGGTATTTTTTCATTAATATACTGTTCATTAGTTAATTTGAAACTAGTACGTGGATTTTGAGTTGTTAATGATTGTAATTGTATATCAATACTATTTCGTATTTTCGATATAGATGTTCGAAATGCACTACTTTTTCTTCCTTTATTATTTGATATCATTGATATTGATGATCTACGTGGTGATAAACTATTACGTGGCTGAGAAGTATTTGATTTATCAATGCTAATCATTTGAATTGTATATAATATATCATCTTCACCTCGAACCTTAATAAATTACAGAATATAAATATAAGATAATATAGAGTGGCGAAAAATCCAATTGAAAAAGAAACATAAGGTATGGGAAAAAAAAGTTCGCGACATTTTCTTATCTATATTAATAGAAAAATTTCTAAGAACTTTTTTTTCATATAATATACTAAAAGATGCAGCGTGAAAAGCTCTACAATTTGCATAAGGCCGCTTTTTTTACAGTTGTCCTTTTTCTTTTCAAAATCGTCAAAACTTCAAGCAATCAAATTTCGACCGTGTGAAAACGATATTTTTTTCGGCACAAGATGGACTTATTCATCTTTTGATCACTTCATATCTTTTATTTAAAAAACAAAACAAAATACATCNATATGGTGCCCACTTAGCCTAGGTAATTATTCTCAGGTTGCAGATGTGACAAATTCTTCAAAATTAGAGACGGGTCAACGCTCAATACACAGTTAAATAGAGTATGTTGAGATTTCTATACGATAAAATTTTCAGTCGTCTATAAGTACTTAGTTGTTTTGAAGAAATCAAATCTTTTTCTCAAAAAACAATATTCACAGTCAGCTAAGAGGGTTCTCTGAAAAATGCTGACTGTTCTGTAAGAAAGGCAACCATATATCTAAAATTTTGGTTATCTACCTAAAAGACGATCGACTACAAAATATGCTAAGTTTGCAACGAATTTAGAGCGTCGATTGTGCAAGTTCGATCGTGATTCTTGTGCAGTAACTCATCAGTAAAAAAAACTTAATTCTACACTTAATGGGAATGATCCATCCGTAGTACCATCTCTTGTGCTCTCTATATCTCGAGAATGAAGCAGTTTTACGTGACACAGTTCATACCGTTATCTAATTACATATAGGCCTACAGCTGACATGAATGTCATCTTAATCTGTGACATCCACAGGATAACTTTCGGTTTCTCTCAGCTAATGGCTCTTCATATTATGTTGCAGTTTCTAATCGAAAACGAGCGGTTTTTTTGCATCAAATTTGGAGATCATGATGACATCATCATCAGAACTGTCGAAGCTTATATCTGTCAATCCAAGTATCAATGCATTATTCAATGATTCAACCATACCAGCCACCGTAGACATAAGCAGATTTGAAACTGAAAGTCGTGAATTATTTGTTGCACGTAATCGACTATGCAGTGAATTACCATTGATTGAAGGTCAAGCAGTCGTTGATTTAGGTGCAGGTTCAGGTTTATTTATGGAATTAGTATCTGAACGGCTTGGACCTAATGGTACATTGATATGCGCAGAAACATCCGATAAATTCTGTCAGTATATGGTTGAACGATTGAATAAACTAAACAATACCGATAAGAGAGCACATATTCATATAATACAATCATTACCGCACACACTTACTCATCCAATCATACAGGCACATAAAATCGATATGGTATATTGCATTGATACGTATCATCACTTTGAATATCCAATAGAAATATTAAAATCAATTCGTACTACTCTTATACCAAACGGACTATTTGTTATTGTTGACTATGAACGTGTGCCTGGTGTGACTAGTGATCGGTTGATGGAGCATCTACGATGTGGTAAAGAGATTGTCATGAATGAAGTTGAATCCGTTGGCTTTGTATTGATTGAAGAAAAACATATATTGAAAGAGAATTATTTCTTGATATTTAGATCACCTTAGCGTTGCTCAAAATGCCATATTTTAATCGTACCATCTGAAAAAGGACACTTTTTCTTTATTACCAGTCATATTCAGATTTTGACGAGCGCTATTTTCTTGCAATATGTCTATAAAATCAACGCAGTCATACGGTTAGGTTTCAAGCCGTTTGATAGTAAACGCGCAGTGCCCTCGCCAGGATGTGAATAGGGTGTGGGTGTGGAGTTTGCGTGCGGATATGGAGTGTGAGTGGGTGCGGCTGAATGATGGTGTGAGTGTAGATGTGAGCGGAAATGAAATACAGGTATCCATACACACCCACCCTTTTAAATCCACATCCGACACTCATACCCATACCCACACTCACACCCTTTTTTGTCTTTTGTGTTTCTACTTTTACTGCTTAGTGTACTTTTGATCTTCACCCGATACCGCAAGGTCTTTCTTATTGCAGTGCGAAGATGAACCATAGTAAAGAACTTAACTTGGGGCTTTTTGTTCTGGATCAAAAACAATGTCATTTTTTTAGCGAACTTTGAATTTTTCCCTTTCAAAACTGGAAAATAGAACTGAATGTGGATATGTACCCAAAGTTTATTTTTTAAGTGACACCTGCCTTATCTTGGTTCACTTTCTGTTAGTCCTATCATCCATACATGTTTTTTTCTTTTTTCGTCAGCCCGTTTTGCTACTGGCTTTTTTTATTGATTTACAGAAAACGCCAGATTTAGCCCACAATCGACCCTAAATTAGAGTCTTCAAAAATATCATTCTGTGCGCCTTCTGAAAAGCCCATGACTTCGTTGTACGTTGGCATTTTTGGAACATTAAAGACATTGTTACCATCTTTTTGAAAATAGAAGATCATTTGATTTGCTCCTTGTACACATTTCGAACGATCATTTTCACAATAAACTGGAGGTTTAGCTGCAGCAAGCTTTTTTGTGGAAGTTGAGCCAGTGACAATACATTTATGACCTTGCATATACATGTTTGGTTGTCCACAGCCCATAGGGATCCATCTAACGTCAGAGAAAAAGAATTTCGAAGAATTATAAACCATGAAAAAATTTACTCACCCCCATGCACATGTACAACCGCCTGGAGGACAGGGAGGTAAATCTTTTGGCACATCGTACGACGTTACTCTTTGCCAGGGAGTTTTATATCTTACAGTGAAGACAACCAAATTTTCCGGTGTAACTTTATCGATGCTATTCTGATATGAGATGGCAAAAACTGTTCCCGGTGCTAAAGTTTGATTTGGTGTGTGCAAATTAGGATAGGAAACACAGCCCCAAGGGGTATATTCGAGCTCTTGTGGACCACCAAAATATCCGTTGAAATTTCTGTTGTGACCAAAAGTTGTGAAAGCACGATTAGTAGCAATTTCAACAGTGAATGAGCCTCCTGCCGGCAGTTCAAGATAGTTACCCTCGGCTGGCGGTTCTTTGTCACAGCCTTGATAATGTTGAAACCACCAGTCCTTCTGAGTAAGGTCAATCATAGGGTTTACAGGTAAGTTGTTGTTCATGTTGTTTTCACCTCCACGTCCCTAAAAGGAACATAAGGTTGACAAAACAATACTAAGCATCACACTGCGAACAGGATAAAAAGCATTAACCGTAAAATACGGTGTTTTAGTGACTTTTTTCTTTACGTACCTTCATACAGTACATGCCTTTGGACCAAGCTGCCATGTGAGCTGCAAACAAAGAAGTATAAATTTTGTTTTAGATTTGAAGGTGTAAGTAGAATTCCAATATAAAGACATAAGCCTAACATTAGCAGTAGGGACCAGTGCACATAAAATTGCAGACACTAATAGGGCTTTCAAGCGCATTTTGATTTTTGTTGGAGCGTATTTTCTTTATTCTAAATATTTGAAGAAATGCTTTTATGTTCTAGTGTGAAAAAACGACAGATTGATAATAAGTGTGCTTTCTTCCAAATCCTGTTTATTTGCTTTTTGCCTTCTGTTTTCACTCCTAAAAACAAAATTTACGTAGATTTTTAGAAAATTAATGTTTTTGTCTTTCTTCTACCTTGACGAAAATCAAGATTTAGATATATATATTAAAAGAGAGTATAAGAGTCAAAAATAAATTATGTTAACTCTTTAAAAATGGGGTTCCTGTTAACTAAAAAACCCAAGGGTGGGTGTGGGCGAAGAAAAGACCCATACCCACACTCAAGGATGATCAGTGTAAGTAGTTCGATTTAAGAGTGAATATCACATCCTTCGAGCTAGTCTAGTATTGAATGTCGCGTATCGTCCAGGTCATTTTTTAACGTTTATGTAGGCGAAAGTATTTAAAGTAACAGAAATCAAGTTAGAGAAACTAAATAAAAATGTTCTTCGTGAACAATGATAGCTTTTCTACAATTATCACACAATCTGGTAATAATGGAATCATGTTCAAAATTATCATTTTGGAATTTATTTGTTCTCGTGGGAATTCGAGCAAAAGCTAACAATTAGGTTGAAGATTATTGCGGTCAATTAAATTCACACTGTCGAACTATCCAAATTTGTGGGCCTGAATAAGATATATATTTAGAAGTCAGAAGAATCAACAATGGTTCAGATGGAGCTAGAACAAGTTCAACAGCATTATACATGTCGTAGAAGAGTCACATCAGCGACCAATGAAAACATTTTGAGTAAAGCACAACAATAATATTTGGATGGTGTCTTGAATCTTAGTGTTTATCAAAAGAGATTGCGCTCTCTTTGCTATCAATATATCAAGGTATTCGGTACAACTGACAAGGGTGATCTTGATTATGAATCTCCACAAAATTAGGTATTAAATTGTTTTTCGTTAATGGTTTTTTTGCATTTTTTCTTCATATAAAATGCAGTCCTTGTTGTCTCTCCATTCGATTCTACCTTCCAGACATCTTTTTCTTAGCTGATCGAAACAAATGTCCACAATTTAGATGTAGATCTAATCAATAAATTATTGAGATGAACAAAAGAGAAATATAAATAATAGTTTTCACTTCTTGGCGTACTAATCAATCATCTAATTGAATGATATTCTGCATATTCATTCATATTAATAGAAATCATTGATTCTTTGGAATGTGGATGTGATTGAGGTGCAGACACACTTCCATAGCTCACATTTCCTAGCGAAGCTCATGCCCTCCATAGGGTATCGATCACGTGAGAGCCATTGAAAGTCACCGTCTATATTTGATTAAAGGTTAAGCGAGTACAGATATTTTCAATAGAGTATTTTCTCGGATAATTGTTTGCCTTTTCTTTCCTCATTGTTAAATAGAACAACTGACGATTGAAAAAAATAAAACCAAGAAACGTTCTTATCACTTCGTCTTAGTTGAGTATAGTTCATTGCTACAGAGCATGCCATCAAGACTTTTTATTTCTGTCTGTTAAGAAAACATTTAACCGGTATATGTCTGCGCTCAGTCAAAATTACTGCAAACATTTGCATATTTTCTTTTCATGACTTCTACAGCTTATGATTGTGTGATTGGACAAGTGGTTTTGATACAAGTTAATCTATTATTTTGTTTACTTTTCTTCACGTACAACTTTCATAATCGTAAAATGAAAATTACCGCTCTGTGTCAGCCGATAAAGCTTCTTCATTTCTTTCATGATGAATCCAAGAGAAAAAAACGAGCGAATAGTACAAAATTAATGATTGACTTACTGAATTTCTTCGTCATCTTCAAGTGTTTAGAGGGCTTTTTTGGGTGGAGCGGATACGAGTACAAGTGTGAAGTATGAAAGTGTGATTGTTGAGAGAAATCACCTCACCTCTACTCTACTATTCTACGTCTTTTTTTGCGAAGTGCATTACACAAGTAGTATGCACATGCGATCTAATCATGAAAAAAAAATGAAAATAGTATTAAGTTTATGGATACTGTTTTTGAGTTCCATTCATCCTACAGTCTGCGTCATTGTGCTGGTATTGGTATCGAACGACAATATCAGTGTTGGAGAAGTCGTTGCTGATGTCCCAACAGGCACCGCGTTCGCTTGATTGACAGTATAAGTTATGCTGGATCCAGCGCTTGAGCCTAAAGTTTAAACAATACTCATCATACAAAAATCAATCGTCAATCAACGTGAAGAGAAATTTACTTTGAACACCAATCGTGGCTGAAACACCTCCATCCGAAGCCTGGAAATACAGATAGTCAACAACGCCTGGTAGATTCTCGTAGAAAACAATTTGAAAGTGGTAATATTGGNACTTGAGCAGCAAACGTACCATTGCCTTTGTTGAGGAAAACACCGATGTTGTTTGAACCGTAGTTTGCGACAATAATATCGAGTTTGCTGTCTCCATTGACATCGGCTGCTGCCACCGACGCCGGGTTAGTGCTAGTTGAATAGGTCACTTGTGTCGGAAATCTATTGCATGGAGCTATCACGAAACAAACATTGTTATTATCACCAATGTAATTATGAAAAACAATTGTCTTATCTGAGTATTGTTTACTTTCAAAAAGGTTACCCCAGCTCTTACAGAGACAACTTGAGCAAACAGAATAATGTCCACAATTTTGAGGAATTTTCTTTTGTTTATCGCGAAGCTAAATAGTTTTTCTTACAGCCTATACAATTCCCATGAGAAAACTATCACTCTACAATCCTGACCAATTCGCAGTAGCTCTCTTTTCGATTAATACATTCTTATCATCGTTTAATCTTTCTCTGGTTTCGCGATACTGCCTTGAATCTTTTATCATTGGAACTAAATTGACTCTTATCTCACACTCGATCAGATCAGGAAAGAATATGAACTCTTAATCAGCCAAATTTGCAAGATTTTTCTTGGGCAGAATTAATCGGATGATTGATAAAATGCTCTGGATAAATCGCAATCATAAAACTCTGTTGAAAAGAACTTTAGTTGGGTAATTCGCATATTTACGTAAGAGACGATTGATCATGTACTTCACTCAATAGTGGATACTTCAATGAAGCACTTTGATAATGACGTAATTAAATGACATTAGCCCCAAAACAACCATTCTTCTTTCCACCTACAATCACTCGCTCGTTCATTCGTTATCTGAACTAGACAATAACGGTATTACATTTGAGTCCATCCAAATAAACACTCAATGATTCGTTCGTTCTTTTCATAGTCCAAAAACAATAAATTCTGTATTTTGTCTTTTTTCAAATCTTTAGTGACGAATCTACTGTCTCATGAAAACTGGACAAGAATGAAGAAATGAATGAAGAAAGAAGTGAGGATAAGAAGAAAGTCGACAGCGTCTCCTATAGCGAAACTATCAAACATCTTGGCTGAATATCAGCTTCAGTTTCTGAAGAGCTGTTTATCAGTCTTCCAAGGAGGAAGCAACTGCTTGGAATCTGCGAAAAATCAAATTTGAGCCGCCAAAATCATCCGAAATCGCTGCTTCTCTCTTGGACCTATTTCAATTATAGATATATCTCAGATCGATCGCTAAAACTTCTTTTACGAATCCATTTGTATGAATATTCATGTACATACGCGAATAAAAACGCAAATATTGCCTTACTTGTTGTTGTCGTAGTTGATATTTCCAGTTCTGTTAATTAAATATAAAATTATTTTTGTTCTAGTTGATCATATTTGCATT
>CAJNSZ010001293.1:0-30486 GCA_905329745.1 Rotaria sp. Silwood2 | reverse complement strand
ATGTCGTTCAAGTTCAATGATTATGGTTAATGAGCTTCATCGATTCATGGCGATTTTTTGTTATTAGTTTTCAATGATCGGCGTTTCTCGCTGTTCATAAGTCCTTAGCCCCAATGTATCATGTAGTGGTGGAGTAGGTATCCTATGAAATTGATATACTCTTTATTGATCTTATTGGTCGTTTAAGTCTATTTGCTGGAGTATTTCTCGTTGTACTTCTACGATTGTGTCGATTTGTTGTAATTGTTCCATTTCATCCTGTATGAGCATGAGCTGTTCTAAAGCTGCCATGCCTTCCAATGCGTTTTTATTCTTGATCTCGGCGGTGTCGTGGGTTCTTGGTTTCTAAGTCATGTTTTTCTAAAAGTGGCTCGATAAATATTTCATCCATGTAATATTCGAAGGAATCTGTTCTCCACATATCATAGTACCGTTCTCGTACCAGTTGTCGTTCCCATGAGCTTCGATATATGTAGTAAGACTGCTGCTCATATTCTTGTTCGATTCCATGCGTTATATTAGTTTCCAGGAAACTGATTTTACTGCATTGATGGACAAGAGGTTTAAAGTGGGCATAATAGGCATAATAGTCGGGTGTGGGTGTGTGGGCGAAGAGAATACGCTTACCCACACACTCACACCCGTGCTACCTGCAATTTCGTCAAAAAATATAACATCTGAGTTATTTCGCGGTACAAGTAGAATTTGACGAGTCCAATCGATGAATCATGAGCGTAATACTTCATAATTAATTATTCCACTATTTGTAATGTATGTCAATTGCTCATTTATTTTGATTCTTTAATTGACTTTAATGAATTTTTCCTGCTGGAATCGATTAGGCATGTTGCATTCTAATATGATTCTTTGATTATCTCGTCATTAACATGAAATCGATTACAACCAACGATTATTTAATTTTTGTTTCATGCAGATCATCGGATCATTGTTCTTTGAAACGAGTAAGCAATGTAGAAATGTAATGAATCGCGAATAGAGATTGGTGTTGAACGCAGATTGTAAGAATATGAAGAAACTGTACAGGATTTGTTCAAGAAATTAGAAGTATCGATAAAACTTGTTGGTGGATACCCTAAAGGTAATGTAATTCGTTCACAAGTCTGGATCGAAGACAGAGATATTATAAAAGTATGTGCTATGCAGAAAAGAAGTTATCGCTATAAGACGAAAAAATTATTATCGCAAGGAATCATTTTTTACTTGATTTTCAAACGAGAAAGGTTCGTGGTTTTCTCATAGTTATGATCGATTTTTTTGCGAAAGCTTTTTGCAGGTACAGAATTACCCTTTACAACTTTCAGGCAATCTGTGAGTGTATGTGACTTATTTTGTAAACATCTTCAAGTTCTTCATCCTACTAATCAATAGAAGCTTTCCCCTGATCATTTTCTTTCTCTTGATTCTAATTCATGCTTCTGTTTCTTGCAGATATTTGAATGTCAACCAGTAGAAGTTTAGCGATCGCTTTTCGTGGGTGTGTTTTGGACTTTTGGTTTTCTGAGCATCGATGGTCGTTGACGAGCAACGCTTCAATGGTTCCTAAAACTCCGCCACACGAATCTGATCTTAAACAGTGTTTTAGCGTCTCCTAAGAATTAGATGCGAAAGTTAGAGAAAATTTTGAGAAGGATCTGGAATTTCTTATCAATATTCAATATCGTTACCCAAATGATATCGATGAAGCAGAGCATTTGTTGGCTTGCATCACTGCTCTAGATCAGTTTCCAAGGGGATATGTTTCGCAGTAGTGCACGTGCCTTTGCCAATGATCCAAAAGCCGATCAACAACTCTCGTATCTTGAACGAATATTTATTTATATACCGCTGGAGCACAGCGAAAATCTGGATGATCAACATCGAGCAGTGAGTTGTTTCAAACAGTTAGATCAAGACGCGAAAGAGAATTTAGCAGTTGGAGACTAAATTAAAAATTTCTTGCATCAATTCATTGGATTTTCTGAGCAGCATCAACAATTGATCGAAAGCTTTGGACATTTTCCGCATCGCAATAAGGACGAAAAGAGTAAAATTTCTCAGTAAAGCGAATAGAAAACAGCATTCATTGTGTTCTCCACTGTTTTTTGGCATCTTCACGTTTCTTTCAACATCTATCGAAAATAAAATCTCTAATACATTACTTGCTCGAATGTTTGGATCAATAGATCTATATACATTGGAGGAAAACACAGATTGCGTTTCATTTACCTGAATTAATCCAGAACGAACAAATTACATTATATGAGACGAATATTCTATTCGAGAGGCGTCCAAGGACTGATGAATAGTAATTCCTTCTCAGTTTCCTCACCATTCTTGGAATACTAAAATTAAAAACGTGTAATATCTACGACATGTTTTACTCTTACACCCATTTT
This sequence comes from Rotaria sp. Silwood2, assembly GCA_905329745.1. Lineage (NCBI taxonomy): Eukaryota > Metazoa > Rotifera > Eurotatoria > Philodinida > Philodinidae > Rotaria > Rotaria sp. Silwood2. The sequence continues at coordinate 28,090 of CAJNSZ010001293.1, read as the reverse complement.
GATGAAGAAACTCGCGAACATGAATGTATGAGTACGAAACATATTTAAAAAAACATTATTTTGACTTTCATGGATAGGGGAACTGTGAGGGAAACAATGGTCCATTCCTATATCCCCGAGAAATCTTCANCGTTTGTATCTAGCAGGATTACGATCGTAAGCAACCTCATCAATCTATAAGAGATATATCATAGATACAGGCATCAGGATTTTCCTAATAAATTACCAATATTAATAGCTATCGAGTTAGGGTTTTTACCTTTCGATAGCCCTTTTGACTAGCTACAAAATCAGGCATTTGGGAAACCCCAAAACTACTGGTCATCTGAGACACATCTAGGCAATTTGCTTTCTGGATGCAGTTTTTGTGCATTTTGAGACCTTTTCAGGCGATGTTTTGTTAGAAAGCTACTATTTGGTTCAAAAATAATATCAGATTCGGAGTCAGCGTTAAAAACTGAGTCGATTTATATATGTTGTGAATAATTTTGAGAAAAATTTTTTTTTTTTTTAAATCCCTGTACCCCCCCCCCCCTCCTCAGGGATGGTCTGGTCAATAATGACAATTTTTTCGATAGCTCAGCCATTTCGTGACGGATCCTTCTCATCTTCGAACTCGACCGAGACATTGTTAAGACTTAACTGTGTAGAAAATTTCATCATGATCTGACTCTTCTTTCGAAAGTTATCGTGTAAACGGCCGGACGGCCAGACATACTGACCGATTCTAGAGTGTACTCACTTTTTGAGTACACAAAAACAGGGTGTATTCTGATAAAGTCGGTGTTTCAATGTTGCAGCGAATGTGAATGTTAGTATTTCAATGAACATTGATACCAGTGTAATCAGTGGCTCAAATGGACTCAATGTTTTGGTATTTAGACCAGCACTGTACATCCCCTTAGTTATACTATAAAGAAAAAATTCTTTCACTTTGTTGTTGTCTCGAAAATAATCTTTCATTGAATTTGTTTAGATTACATTTTGCTGATGAATTATCAAATAATAAAATGATTCGATTTATATATCAAGGTCGAGAATTACAAGATCGAGAAACTCTTCGTACATATAATATTCGTGATCAAACAACAATACATTGTCAAATAAGTGCAAGACGTCATGAATCAACAAATCAAAGAAATGATGGAATATCATCTGGAACACATATAAATCAAAATGGATTTGATACATCAACATTTATTGATTCATCACCTGTTAATATTTCGTCACATTTTATTCTTTTATTAACATTAATTCTTGGATTTGTATGGTATTTACGTATTAAATATCGTGTTCTATTTTCGCCTATATCAAGTGTCATTCTTGTATTAATAACACTTATATTTTTAATATTTACATGTGGTTCTTTCTTAGCAACACGTCGGCAATTATTAAATATTCGACAACCAACAACAACAATTGCTATAACACCAATACAACATGTTCATCTTGATTAAATATTTTTTTTTTGTCTCTTTTTCTTTTCCTTTTTTCCTTTTGCTAATATATAACATATATATTTTATTTTTCTTTTCATTTTGTTTTTGTATTTATATGTATTCTCAAAGAGTTTTGAGCAATAAAGCTCATCGTTTAATTTTTCTTTGTGTTTTCGAATTATTTAAATATATCACGATCTGTCACTCTTATATTGTTTCTTTTCTTTTGTTCTCATCGGAAATACCAATCGATTAAATTAAAGTGGATCATATTTTTCCAATGAAACATATTGTCTACTTAGTTATAAAACAGTTTGAATTTTCTAATAGAAATTCGTAATCATAGAATGTTTTTGACTTGTTCAGATAATATGCAATTACAAATAATAGATGCCAGTAATCTTTCTAAGACGTTCTACCTAATGAAAAATTATTACATTAGTAATGGAAGGGCATTATATAAATTGTTCCCAAGTATGTTGAAAGTCACGTAGTTAATATTCTTTAATCATTTTATTCTTAAATGTTTGTACGTGAGAAGGACAGAAGTATAAAAAAAAACAACCTTTTTCTTAATATCAAACCATGTGAGTAATAGTTTTGTTCTTATCAGTTCAGACATATAAGAAAACTATTTATTTAACTTAAATCAAAGTTTTAAATTAATAATCTCTTGTTGATCTATTTATTCAATACAATTTAGTTTTTGTTTTTAAAACTTTTTATAGAAATGACTTATTATTCACATACAGATCCGTGTGTTGAACTTCGTAATGTTCTTCATCGTTCACTTCTTTCTCTTGGTTGTCCTCATGTATCAAGTTTACCAACTTCAACATTTTTAATGACAACAAATACAAATTTAAAAATTGTTATGTGGTTACTTGGTGAACTTGATTCTGATCTTGCACAACGTTTACATACAACACGTTCATCAAATTCAATTACATTTATAAAAGATTTTTTTCTTGAAACAGCTATGTTTCCACGTTCATTTATTTTACGTCTTGATGATATATTTAATTCATCATCACTTATTGATCTTCATCAATTATCAAATATTTTATCATATTATATACATAAACCAATTATAGGTCATAATGTTCAATTAGGTCTTATTGAATACCTTAGTGAATTACTTGTATGTTTACGTAATCCACCAATGACAATACATCATGATATGTGGAATAATCGTCATGTACTTAATATGTTTGAACAATTACCTATGGATGAAACAAATCTTTCAATTGATTCACGTATACTTGAATATGCTGATAATGATCAACAACAATCTGGTGATGATGAACAAACAAGTGTAGATTTAAAAGATGTTTTTGGACAAGTTCGAACAGAATTATTATCACAAAAAACAAATGATATGAATGAAACAGAATTTGAAACAATATTTACAAATGAACAAATTATTGATATTGAAAAACAACTTCAAAATGCTTTAGTTGATACACATCAATTTTTTAAACGTCTTGAAACTGGTTTGTTGAAATGTTTTTTATTATTTTGTAATAGAATCAATCAAAAACAGAAGAAGAAAATTACATTTATCACAAATAATTATAGTTGAGGGTCATTAAACTTCTTGTAAATCAATGTAAAGCAGTTAGAAATTTACTGTTCGATCAATATTTCTACTAGTAAAAACCAAAGAAGTATGCTGATTAGAAATGTCTTCTTCTTCGTAGTATGTCATACATAAAATATGCTTCCAAATCTTATTAAGAAGAAATTTGTTTCGACATAAATGAAACTAATCGAAAATGAATTATAGTAGAAAGAGAAAAGGAATTTTGCAACATATAGATAAATTATATATTATGTTTATAACATTATTTTAATTGAATCAGACATGCAAAGACCTCGAAAACAAGAATAGGATGAAATACAACTAAATACAATTCTAGGCACTACTGTGACGTGATACAATATAAATTCATTTGAAGATAAATGAAGATTCAAGGAGAAGTTTAATAGTGAAGTAAAGATAGACATAATCAAGCACGAGTTAATAAGATGAATATATTAGTAACAAAGATAAGTGTGTAATGAAGAATTGTAGCTGACAAGAAAATTATTAGTAACGATCAAAATGAAATGAGCACGAGAAAAATTATTAAAAAAAAACCAAAGACATGGATCAATGCACACAAAACAAGAAGAAAGAAACAACTTAAATGATGAATAGTACAGTCACGAAGGGGCAGCTATCTCCAATTTTTGAAAATTATTTGTGTTTACTAGAGATATGTAATGTGACCCTACAGAGTACGGTAGGATAAGGATCAGAAAATTTTCTTCGACAAGGTATAGAATACGAAAAAAGCTTATCATGCACATGTTTTTTGTGTTTATATACCAAGATTTTTTACATGTTTTACTACTGTTATGAGACATTTTCTAATATATCCCTTTCATCATTTTTACAAACCCTCGAGTGACTTTTATCAAATCTGATCGTTGAATTCAAATAGTTTTGGTTTTTACTCAATATCTAAATTGAATCTATTTCCTACAGTATTCGATAGCTTTTTCGATTAATTCCAAACACATACTCTCTCTCTGGTATATCTATTTTTGTTTTGACTAACATATAATTGGAACGATCGAATTATTCAATCTATTGAGATATACGTTTATCATATTAGAAACAAAATTTAATATATATATATATATTTAGGTGTACCAAATTTATCAACATCTATTGATCAACAATCAACAGTTTTATTAACGAATGAAATTTTACAAAAATTAACATCACTTAACCATTTAAATGAAGTATATGAACAAGTTCGTTCAAATGATAAAATTTTTACAGATAAAATTCAATATTTATTAAATGATATTGATAAAGAAAATGAAAATAGTTCTAAGCAATCAAATTCTTCTCTTACACTTCAATCGCAAGTCATGTTAGCATGTAATCTTGCTCATACATTAAATAATACTGATCAGATTAAAAAGAAATAAAACTTTATATTTTGTTAAATACATAGATTTAAGAAAAAAAAACAAAAGAAAAGCTAGAACAAAAGTTTAATAATTTTCAAATAAAATTCAGTCAGATAGTTTAATTTTGTTTGTTTTTTCTTTTACTACGAACAACATCTAGAAATGTTTGATCTATCTTTCAAATTGTTGTCGAAAATTTTAGTAGTCATCGTTTCATTTAAAGTTGTATTTGTATGTTGAACAGGTTTCAATGAATGTTGACGTGTTTTAGATAAATTTTTATCACGTTCGAAACGAGCCATAACTGAATCTAATAATAATTTAATTGATTCGTCTACATTGATATTTTTTAATGCACTTGTTTCAATATATTGAATATTATATTCTTTAGCAAAATCTCGTGCACGAATTTTTGAAATAACACGTTCATCATCTAAATCAGATTTATTACCAATAAGTATCATATCAACATCTTCTGAATAAGCATGAGTTTGTATTTCAGTTATCCAATTACGTGCATTAATAAATGATGCTTCATTTGTTAAATCAAATACTAGTAAAAATCCAACAGCTTCACGAAAAAATGCTGATGTCAAAGAACGAAAACGTTCTTGACCGGCAGTATCCCTAAAAAAGAAAAGAAAAATTTTAAAAGGTTTTTCTTTCAGTAAAAAGATTTCTTTTTAGATAAAACGAAATTTTTGAAGACATATACAGTAGTCGTAAAATCAAGTCTTCTTATCAGGTAATAAATACCTGAATTTTAATCCTTTAGTCGCATAGTTTGATTATAAATAGAGTATGTTGAACTCTGATCGACCTTCACATGTGGAGCAGCTAGAAAGTCAGCATAGACTTTTCTCTTCAGATAAGGTTATCTCAACATATACGAACATCTCATCATTGCCTCTAACATCAATACAAAACTTCATATGAAATAGTTTTTGTTTGTCTGATTTTTGGAGTAATCTTATCTTTAGTTAATTTTAACTATAAGCTATGAAATTTTTATTAGTAAGTCCCCTATACTAGTGAAGTGTTGCTTCAAAATTTCGCAACCAGAGCCCTCAATGGAAACCGGATCTATGCTGAGCCCATCTCAGACAATGGAGGCTTCCTCGTACCTCAAGATTACATCGAATTGAAGTGCCCTATTTTTGACTCTTTATTTATTAATCAGAAATACAGACTCACGCATTTAAACAGTGGAAAATCAAACAAGTTTTTTTTATTTCTAGGAAAAAAACAGCGTTCTCATAGTAAACTCTTGGCATTAAGGTCTATTGCGATCAGGGTTTACCAAGCTCTATTAGTAGTTAAAATATACGGCAAGATGACTTTTTGCTACTATGGTACGATTGATTTGAAAGAAATTGTATAGGATGACAGCAACATCTGTTTTCATAGTATAAACCATACGAACGATGCGTTTGATTAAAGTTTTTTTTTCTTATGACTTTAAGAAAAAGATTTCAAGATATATTCATACAAAATCTAAGTAATTCTTAAGGAGATCCTATCGTCATTTTCCAGTACTGTAAGAAAATGACTCATAAGAAATATTTGCTGGTTTCTGAGTAAATAGAGATCTCGGCAAATAGAGCAAAAATTATTATTGATTCGAAATTCTCTGATGCTCTCATGTAGAAGATTTTGAAATCGAAGAGTAAAAAAATAATTTCTCTTATCGTTTGCCTTTCTCAACCGTAAAACCTCTGAATAGAATGAAAAATGTTTTTGCAAGTATTAGATTCTCTTTGGATTTGCTAGGTTTTTTTTCTATTGTTTCTTTTGATTTCCTTTCGTTTGAATAGAAAAACTAAAATCTTGAGTACATTTTTCGAAAAAACATGTTCCTTTTTTTTTAAAACTACCAAAAAAACGAATCGTACATTTATATTATGAAGGCAACACCCTATAAACTTTCTTATAAGAGTAGAAGTTTCAGCTCGATGAGATATACAATAGTTAAGAAATATGAATGATTCATAACTTTTCTAGACGAAAAAATTCTTTTTTTTATAAACAGCGAAAATGATTCATCGTTCCCAGTTATACATTTATTTTTTGCATGTGTCTAACAGACGAAAGATACTTCTAAGCATATATAAATTAGAGAAAAATGTAAAACTCAGAAACTCTATAAATTCTTATTTGTTTAATTTATTTACTGTACAATTTGTTGAAAAAGAAAATATTTAATTAATTCTTTTCTTACATGTAATTGATCTTACAAAAATAACAAAGAATTTCATACAATCGAAATTATTCTTTCTTTTTTTGTTTTTTTACTAAAAGATATATATATATATATATTTATTCCTTCGATTAATTACCATAATTGTAAATGAATAGTAAAGAATTTATTTAATCGAGTTGATTCATACTCAAAAGTTTTATTTCGAATATCAATTCCAACAGTTGGTCCTAAGGTTTCAATATATTTGCCGTCAACATATCGACTGAGTAAACATGTCTATATTAATGAAAAATAAAAAAAACAGAAAAAGCCAAGAAAATCTAATCAAATTACTTTTCCTACACCAGAATCTCCAAGTGCCAAAAATTTAAAATCTAAATCATCATCCATTACACGTGATATATATATATGTCGTCAATAATATGCTTTATGATTTTAGTGTCCAATATATTTACATGTAATCATGTACCGTATTGATGCAACAAAACACGTACATAAAGAGAAAAAAACGCGATTAGTTCACGTGACATTTGCCAAAAAGAAAAAAAATTACACCTTATATTTTTCGATGGTTTCTTTTTCTCTCTCGTGTTGTTATTTATAGAGCATCGACATAATAGGCATATATTTTCGTTCTTTTCATGTTTTTCTAAAATGATTTCTTTTGCTTTCTTTTTAGATGATCGATAATTATAGTAAAAGTGATGAAGGAGAATATTCAGTAGGAAATGAATCATTAAATAATGATAATTGTGTCGTACAAACAAATGATAATATTCAACAATCATTAACAGTCAATCAAGATGAAGAAAAAGCACCACTTGCAACAAAGTAATTTAATGATTAGGAAATTTTTTTATTTTATTTTTTTATATAATTGTCTTTAGATGGACATTTTGGCTTGATTCACAAAAAAATAAATTATCATCGAAACAAGATTATGAAGCTGGTCTTGAAATAATATCTTCTGTTATTAAATTTTTATTTAAATCAATATTTTATATTCATATTATTATTGATTTTAATTTAGGTTGAAACTGTTCAAGAATTTTGGAGTGTTTTTAATAATATTCCAAGTAGAGATTATTATCAAATGTTTAGTATTATTAATTTCTATTAAATTTTATAGCACCTGATCGATTAGCAAATCGTGTTACTTATCATTTAATGCGACAAAACCGAAAACCACTATGGGAAGATAAAGAAAATGAAAAGTATGATAAAAAAAAAAACCGAAAATATTCCATTGAGTCCCATTCTAATGAAATTACTAGGAAGCATAGAAGCAATTTGGAATGTGCAGTTTTAATTTACTGATTACCCACTCACGAGAGAGAAACTCCTCGGAAATTCCCTTTCCGATTTCAATAAGTTTTTTTTTGCCTATAGATGCTAAGTTGTGTTCTAATGAAAACTGTGCAAAGATTTTTCATCCCTATTGAGATTCGAATAAAATATCGAATGCTTTTTCAGAAGCCCCATATTTCCGGAAAACTCGTACTTTTGAATTTTAATCTGAAACTTTGCATATATAGAGAATTCAACTAGATTAATTTCCAAAGAAAAATTCAGAAGTTTCGAACAAAGTCTCCAGAGGCAAATCTTAATAAGGACTCAAATCCTTTTCGGATTTTTATTAAAGCACCATGTAGTATCCTAAAGGTAAAAACTCATTGAAATCTGAAGGAAACATCTGAGGCGATTCCTTCCTTAGTATACTTTGTGTACATTGGCAATAGTGTTCACTGAAGCATTGAAACACATAGTTACAGAAAAAAGACATATTTTAATAGAGTTGATGTTTCAGGAAATGCGAATTTTAGTATAGCCTGCATTTTAGTAAATACCGATGTCAGTGTAATCAATGCTCCAATCGAACCCTTTGTTGGCTATACACTGTTCGGTATTTATAGTAACACTGCGCATCCCCAAAAAAAAGAACTTTGATTACTTTTAAAGATTATAGCAATTAGGAGTTTATCATAGCATTACTAAAAAATTGGTGTTAGAATAATTCATCGTGCTTCTATGGATTAGCTGTGTGGGTGCGAATCTTTTGTATATCATTACTGAAACTCTAACCGGTGCATATACTCCCACATGCCCGTCATGTATTATTTGATGACCCAAAAAAAAACCACATTTTTGTTTTTTATGATGCTGATAACTTTTTAATAGAGGATTATAGGAAATGCAATGAGCCTTCTCTTTATTCAGGATTTTGTGCTCTTTACAGATGATACTCTTGAAAACTAATTTTCACACATTTTTCTGAAATTTGGAAAGTACCATCTTTAGTTTGTTTTTGGAAATCTTCCTCTCATAGTCCACCCTATGAAATTTCGGTATGTAATAATAAAAAATGCATTGATCTTGTAATTTTGCTCATCATTTGAGAATTTTTAATTGAAAAAAAAAATTTTCTTTTTGATAGAAAGAATATTTAAACAAATATTCAATTGTTTTTAGTGGTGGAATTTATACATATAGATGTCCAAAAAATAAAACAAATACTGTTTGGCAAGAACTTTGTTTAGCTGTTATTGGTGAACAATTTTCTGTTATTGATGGTGATGATATTGTTGGTATAAGTATACAATCACGTGAAGCCCAACTTGATATAATACAAATTTGGAATTTAAATCCAAGTGAAGAAGCACAAAAAGCTATTGATAAAACAATTGTTGAACTTTTTTCTAATGATACATTTTTGATAAAATTTTATAAAGCTAATTCATCCCATATTAATTTCGAAGCAAAAAATAATCAGCAATAATAGAATAGAATTATTTATTATAATGATAAAATATTTATTTTTATGAAAATATTTATTTTTTGTTTTCTTTGTTGACATAGATTTTTAAAGTTATTTCGATTTGGGTTTTATTCTTTTTTGATTGAAAGTCATAATAAACTGTTCGAATTGGTTGTTTTAAGACACAGATTAACAAACAAACAAAAAAAACAATGTTTTACGCTAATCTTGTTCCTAAAGAAAATATTCTACCAAATATTTAGAAAATTCTCTATTCTTTGAAATAATCAATTATAAGTCAATGTTCAATATAAAGGAAATAATAGATCAATACATTTATTCCCATACATCCGGAAAAAACAACTAGTTCTTTTCGCTATTATATTTAATAATGATATTGTCAAGATATGACACAATTATAAGCATTATATTTTCTAATACTAAAATTTTCTTTGTTCGAAATTCTTATGTAAACATAATATACAATCACTTGCTAGGTTTTCTTTTATTGTACATATGATAATATAAATACATGATTGTCAATCATTACCATTTGTCGAAAAATGATTAATACAAGTTTTAGTAATAATACAGATGTTTTTGAAACACCATCATCAAGTAAGTGAGATATTATTATTGTTTGTATTTGATAGATAGTGCTTCGCCATTCGTAATAAAGTAAACAAACAGCAACATATGTATATACGTAAACATATTATATCGAACAAACGCATGTGATAATAAGAAAAGTGATGGATATTTTTTTACCATATGCGTCGATGATCATTTTAATTAGGTAAACAACCAAAAAAAAAAAGAAATATATAATTCTTATATTCATTCGAATTTCTTGATATATATATCCGTCAAAATTCTCATAAATATTTAATCGAATAATTAATATTTAAGTCATCTATTAACAGTAGAAAACAAACAAAAAAAAAAGAGAAAAGAAAAAGTTTAATAAGCAAATACTAACTTGCTTCTATAACATGTTCATTATATCGATAAACTAATTAGTATTCTTTTCACATATAACATAGAAGTTTTCATATATATATATTTGATTATAAGATTTACTATTCATTTATTTTTGATTATTGTCACTTATATGCATTTATATATCTATATCTATATAATGTTTTTATGCGTATTTATCGTGCTATGTCAAGAAATAGTGATGAGTACTTCAAATGAAATATGAGAATATTGTCACCCTTGACTCAATGATAAGATGTCGAAAAAGCATTAGAATGACTGTTTAGTGTTTTTATACTCGTACACATATATATATGTATATAAACATACAAGAATCATGCACTTTCAATCAACGTATGTATTAGAATAGTTGATTCTAGCACGCGCATTGAAATGATGAATTAGAATTGGTCCATCTAGCAGTTGCTGTTTCTTTTTATCCCCCCTAAAAACTTCTTTTCTCGAGAAAGAATGAAAGATCGAGGAGGAAACGACATAGAGAGAAGAAGAGAAAGCAGTTGTCGTCGTTTTCTCATAAACAACTATTCATTTTTCTCTCCTTCAGTTCTGATTCCTCTTTTTTTCATTCTAACAATCTCTTTCACTCTTCATGTCAATTGAGTCTTCTTCTTCGTCTTTTTCTTCTCAATATTTTTGATTAGTAGTCGAGCTTTGCTACTAACATCATATTGCTGTACTAAAAATGACTTTGCATTTAACTTTTATCCTGTCATCGTCGTTTATCATTATGTTATCATCATCGTCAACATCAACTCAACTACATTTCACATTAAAAACGAATATCTGAATATAACGATAGTATATATATATATATATGTACAATTATTCTTGATTATGAATCGAACAGAATCTTCTTTTCGACGTCACCCGGGCAGTGGTAGTTTACGTAGATTTAGTTTTCGCCGTAAAGCTACACGAGAATCATTACCTGAACCAACATCAACTTGGTCATTTAATAATGACAGTCACGAATGGCAATTACTTCGAGGTAAGAGTTAGATTTATACTTCCTTTTATAATTAATGATAGAAGAAAAAAAAATATATATATTTATGCATGCATTACTATTATGATTCCACGCTCTTTCATACACGTCTTCTTTGACATAGTTTTTAATCATGTTAGTTTTTTTTGTACATAGGCGAGTAAATCATTTAAGCATGTTTCCGGAAATATTATAGTCTCGGATATATCTGTTAGTTCCGATTGAGATGGGACAAAAAATATAGAACAAACATAGACAGAAACCATTATTCTTGCTCTGACCTAAATAATACGGAATAGATTAGTTCCACTGTAAGAAGGCTAGAATGAAAACATTTACACATTTTTTTTGTTTTGTTTTTATTATTATGAAAACAAAAATGATGAACATCAATCTAGGTTTCTTTTTCTTGGATGAAGCCAGTATATGAGATGTTTAATATTAAAAAAGAAATAAGAGAAAAAAAAACCGGTATTTAGTCGTCTTTTTAATCTTCATCTATTTCCTGAAAAACACATATATATATATATATATTTATATATAAAAGCAGTAAACAGATTCTTTTCCGTTCATTTATTCAATGATGAATATAGAAGATGATAGTTCAAGCTCAATTGCCCCTCAAAGTCTTTTTATTCATGACGATAATGAATTATCATTATTAAGAAGTAAGTATCGTAGAAAACAACAATTAGTTCATTATCGAATCAATTGACATAAATCGAATGTTATAATAATTATCATTATTACTCTTCTAAAATCTAATTTTTATTGTAAATATAAGTCGGAAATTCTTTCTATATTATAGTTTTTTTTCTTTCTTCTTTGCTTTTTTTGTGTCAATATTTTCTTGACCAAAAGAAAAAGATAAATGATGATTTGATGTGAAAGGCGACGACTACATTGAAGACGCGTAAAAAGAAAGTGACTCTTTATTATTACTGTTTTATGAGTGTCTTTTGGGAAAAATGATTCTCTATCATCGTTGCGCACGATTCATCTAGAAACATTTGCCGAGAAAAAAAAAGAACTAGGAAGGAACTATAATGTAATTCGAGAAAAAAGCTATATGTATATGTCTCGAATTTGTAGCTCTCATTGGGAATTTAATTAAGCAACTTGCTTATGATGATGATGATGATGATGTTGGTAGTCGTTGTCATCGTACCGCCTAAAGCGATACAAAGCACGAAAATATAAAGAATATAGCTTGTGTTGTTGTTTTTTTTAATAACATTTTTGAATAATAAATTTCCCTAGAAAGCAACTAAATCTTATATATATATTTGTTTTGTTTCGTTTTATACAACAGAGGATGGTGCTCAAATACAACTTGTTTACAATAAATCTGAAGTATGAATTTAATAGAAAATAAGAAATATAAAATTCTTTTTCGATCTTTTTTTTCTAGCATATTCCATTGAAAGATTTTGCAGCTGAAATTCGTGGTGGAAAAGATATTAAAGAATTTATTCTTAGTGCACTTGTTTTACTTGATGTACAAGATACATCTATATGGGATTTATTAGAAATAATTCTTCGACGAATAAAACAAACAAGTTTACCTAATAATGATAGTACACCAGTATTATCATCTTCATCTTTATCCAATGCAACTACAACAATGATAAATAATACAGTTATTACGACTAGTAGTGGACATCGAGAAAATTTAAATATTGAAGAAATTAAACGAGCATTATTTGTAAATGATAGAGGTATTATTGAAACACAAATTTATTGTGTATCTGCAATAGTTTTTTTTTTTGTCTTTCTAAAGTTCGAATCTTAGCAAAAACTCTTCAAGCAACAACAGCAACTGAAACAAATTGGACATATGATCAATCATGGTTAGCAATAATGTGTACATCTCCATCAATTCTTAAACGTCATGTTGCTATAGCTCGTTTGAAATATCCTTGTAATTTAGGACGTAATTGTCAAGAAGCACGCTTTATTGTTTTTATATTATCACCAATGCGAGAAAAGGGAACAAAAAATTTTCTTGAAACAGGTCGTACATTTGCTACTATATTTGCTGATATTGAATTACGTGCGAAATTATTAAAAGCAACAACACAACAAGAATTTATTTCAATTATTGATGTAAAATTATTTTTCATTTTTAATATATTTATATATGTTTTTTTTTTTTTTGTTATAGAAACATACAGATCATTTAATGGAACAACAACAAACATCACATACAAGAAATTCTTTACCAGATGCATTTGATGATAATAACATAAACTCTGAAGTAAGCAGATGATTTTAGTAAAATACTTAAAAAAGAAATTCTTTTTTTAAAGGTGTTAAAAGTTAAAACATATTATTGTCCAATACTATCTGATATGTATATGGATTTATCACGTCGTTTACCACATTATTTTTCAGATTTTTATGATAGTAAATTGAATAAGTTTTCTTTTTTAATCATATTGTTCATTATTTTTATTAAAACTTTAGTTTTTCAAACTTATCGTGGTTCACAAAAAGTTTTATCAACTGCTGTATTTCTTTATTTTGCTTGTCTTTTACCAAGTATAGCATTTGGTGTATTAAATTCTCAAGTAACAAATGATCAAATAAGTGTACCAAAAGCTGTTGCAAGTCAATGTCTCGGTGGAATATTTTTTTCAATATTTTCTGGACAACCATTAATTGTTGTTATGACAACAGCACCATTAACAATTTATGTTAAAGGTAAAGTTTAAATCGATAAATCTTTAGTTTTTGTTATTGAATATTTTTTATTAAATAGTTATTTTTGTATTATGTACATGGTATCGTTTGGATTTTCGAGATACATATGCATTAGTTGGTTTATGGAATTCATTTTTTCTGATTTTATATTCCCTTTTTGGTGTTTCAAAAATAATGAAATGGTCAACAAGGTAAAAGAATAATAAAAAAAATTCTATTTGTTTGATTTTCTATTTTATTTATAAAAAAAAAAAAAATTAAAATTAAAGATCAACTGAAGAAATTTTTGCATTATTTGTTTCTATTGCATTTTTGGTTGATGCTAGTACACATGTTTATCGAAGTAAGGAAAAAAATATTAATCTTTGTTATTTTTTGTTTTGTTTTTTTTTTTGAGTGGAAATTATTAGACAGAATTCTATGTTTAGATTTTACACGTAATTATTCAACGACTGTTTGTAAACAATATGATGAATATTGGAAATTACGTCGAATGAATAAAAATGTAACATTTAATTTTACAGAAGGAACTTTAGAAGAACCATGTTCACGTGATTCAAGTCTACTTTATATATTATTAACACTTGGAACAGTATGGCTAGGAACATTTTTATATAAATTTAAACAGACACCATATTTAACATCAGCTAAACGAGAATTATTAACAGATTATGCATTGCCCGTATCTGTTATAATAATGTCTTTAATTGGTAGTCTTCTATTTAGTCAAATAAATCGTATGTAGAAATATTTTTTAACTTATTTCAAACAATAATTTATTATTTTAGTTCAATCATTTTCTGTTGATCATAGACATCTATTTGTATTAGTTCGATTTAAGTCAATTACATTTAAACAAATAATTGCAACAGGAGGTCTTGGGTTTTCCTTATCTTTATTAATGTTTCTTGTATGTTATTCTAAGAAATTTTCTTTCTATTAGTAATCTATAATTATCAATCATTTTTCTAGGATCAAAATATAGCCGGTGCCATTGTTAATTCACCGGCAAATAAGTAAGAATAAAAAACCAACAACAACAACATAACAAACATAAGATTTGAATTTAATCTGATGATTTGTTTTTTATTTTCATATAGATTAAAAAAAGGCAAAGCTTTTCATATCGATTTGTTTGTCATTGCTATACTTAATGGTTGGCTTTCTTTGTTCGGATTGACATGGATGCATGGTTGGTTTGATTATATCTATATGATTAATCATATTTCCGTTTTCTTTTCTTCTTCTTAGGAGCTTTACCCTTATCACCATTACATGTAAAAGCACTTGCTGATACAGAAGAACGTGTTGAACAAGGTCATATACAATCAGTGTAAGAAATTAATTATTTTAAGGAGAAGAAAAACAAACAGTGGCAAGGCTAAGAGGGGCTCAAAGAGCCGTAGGGTGTCTGAGCTGCCCCTCCTCTATCTCTGGTCCGAAATCCAGGCTTCGCTACTGAAAAAAAAAAAAAAAGTATAAATGACAAAATAGAAAATCTTGTTTATTATTTTAGTATTGTTAAAGTACGTGAAACTCGTTTAACAGTACTTCTATCACATATATTTATTGGTATGTCATTATTCATGCGTGATATTCTTAAACAAATCCCAATGCCAGTATTAGATGGTTTATTTCTTTATTTGGCATTAACATCACTTGATGGTAATCAATTTTTTGAACGAGTTACATTGTTTTTTACTGAACAAGTATGTTAATGAAAATATTTTGTTGATTAATATGTTTTTCTTTTTGTTGTTGTTGTTGTCTTAAGGCTGCTTATCCACCGAATCATTATATACGTCAAGTTCCACAACATAAAATACATAAATTATTGCATTACAATTTTCAAACACACGTAGAAAAGAATGATTAATAGTGCATTGATATAAATAAACCTTGAACAAGAAACTTCAAATAAATTTCCTTAATCAAAAATAANATGCTACATTTTTACAATATTCTTTTAGTCAATACCGCGGTCTTTCTCAGGAACATAAGGAAAATTGATGATCAAATTTCGGTTTGAAACTTTGCAGAAAGACAGATCTTAACAAGAATAGTTTATTATGAAAGTTTCAAATCTTTTGACTTACTTCTTTCCTGAAATAAGGACATGAAAACTATCGATGTACATAAGCAGTGTAAAAGACAAGCTTTTATCATAGCTATATCTTACGATACGAACAACAAATTGATTTGAAACTTTCCCAGTAAATTATTCTTGTTAAATTTTGTCTCTATAGAAAGTTCCAAGTCGAAATTCGAAAATGAACTTTTCTAGTGTTCCTGATGGAGACTGCGGTGTTGACTTAAAAATATCATAAAAATGCAGTATACCAACAGTAATAAGTTAAGGGCCCGAACTGTTTTCAGGAGTATTCATAACTCATCGGGGCCTACATGATGCACATAGTTCAAACTCCAAAGCGATTAACCAGTATCAATATTCGCATTTTATCATTTTGTCTAATGGAATAGATGTTTAATCGCAAAGCTTCGACAGAGAGTAAATCATTCTTTGAGAAATTGGCTTTTAAAAATATTTACAAGATCTGCTATGAAATGAAAATAGTCATTCACGTGTGACATTATTTCTTGTTTCAGTTGTCATTTATATAGAAGACTTAAACATTTAGGATTATACAGTTAAATGAAGTTTTCTCAACTTATTATATTAATGAACATCATGATTTAGCTGTCAGAATGCGGAAAGCAGAGAAATATCTTCTTGATCCTTCAAAACATTACTTTTTTACCTAATATTTACAGCAGAAAACACAAAAAAAGGAAATTCAAATTTGGACGATATTTTCTTATCTTCATCAATATCGGTTTCTCCAAAAACTGTTTTTACAATGCTCAAATACAAAACCCATAAATGTTCTATCAATTTTGAAAATCCAGTTGTAATCTTAACAATTTTCTCTTCTACGCTACTATTCTGCGACAAAATTCTAAAACTGATCTCATATTGATTCTCAAAACAAATCGAGCGAAAAAGTGAACGACACAAGTGCACATATAACACACTAATAAATATATCTTGCACTCAAAGTCAATTGAAAACAACTTCTGATAGACAGAGGATGAAAAAGTGCCAATTTATGAATTAAACAATGTTAAATTATGCAACCCCATATTCGCAAAAAAGTTACTTCCAGAAACTTTTATGATAGACCGGATTAGATGGCGTTTTACACCCAGTCTCACCACAGAAAATCTTATTTAGACATTGTAGCACCAACATGCACAATAATAGAAAGAAAAGGATCCGCGTTTCAGAGCCTAACACAAAAAGTAATTCCACTCATCCAGTTAAATCATCAAAATTACAGATCTGAACTGGCCAAGCTACATACCAAGCCATCATTCTAAATCCAAAGGGTACTACAAAACTTATAAAGAAACAAAATCATTCACTGGCTAATATAGAAACCGTCAAAATGTTAAGAAATAAAAATAATGAAAAAGCATAGCAAGAACTTCATAGAAAGAGTTGTTGTATTATGAAAAACCCTTTTCTATCATATTATTTTTGAAAAAGATGTGAATATTTCTTTGTGGATAAATTATGTATTAAAAAACAAAAGACAACATTTGGTAAAGTGAAATAGTTGACGTTTAGTAATATTAGTTTATTTTTATAACATTAATTTAAAACAATCATTATTATACAAATACTAATTTCTTTATGTAAATGCTATCTGTCACTCGGTGCAAAAAAAAACATATTTATGAGAGACGAAATGATCAATCATTGGCAAATATCATTTTGTGAGACTCGTGCAAGATGGTAAAAACCCATTTCTTTCGTTATTTTTATTGGAAAAAATTATAGGAAAATTCTATAAGAAGAAGTAACCGCTTCTCTCGCTTCAACCCAACGCTGCTAGAAATAAAAACATTCTACTAAAGAGACGTATTAAAATATAATTATATGTTCGATGAGTATAATTCAAAAATATCTAATTTCATTCTAATGACTTCATATATGTACCAAGAGTAAAAGACGTGAAAAGAGATTTATATTGACAGTTCGAACAATATTTTAATATGCACATTTTAATATATTTGTTTTTCGATATAAATACGATAATTTGTCACTTGAATATTTACACAAATTTATTGAGTTCAGTGTTTGTTATTATCCAAAGAGAAAAATAACATTTTCTATCTTCCCAAGAAAGTCAATTAAATAGATTTATACTTGTTTTCAATCGTTCATTGACGTTATTCCAATGAATACTACTTGTTAGATTGTAAGCCTCTAGCAGATGCTATTTGGAAAGATGTTTTCGTTCCTACAACATATGTGAGTCACTGAAGAATTTCTAAGATTAGTAAATTTATTTAACATAGGAATATTGAAGGTAATATTTCAATGACCGGACATCTTCATGTATTATAATATGCATAAGACATAGAAGAAATCCAGAGAAAAATACTTGTTAACAAAACATCATCTTTTGCATTTTATTTGAAGAAGTTAACTTTGTTGATGCGACGCTGCAAGGAGTTCAAATCAAAAGATTAAGAAATCAATGATAAATGTCAAGTTAAATATATCTTTCAATTACGACATTTTCATTTTCACATAGAAGTGAATGAAATATCATGTTTCATTCTAAATAAAAAGAGTACATATTTTATTTTGCCATTTACTTCATATTGTTTCTCTTAAACTACGGATTATCTCTTCATACAAAAAAAAAAAAGAAACAGAGTATTATCTATTGATTTAATACATTGTTACTTTTCATATGGCATTATTCCCAACACATTTCAAGCAATATGAACGAATGACAGACTCATTTGAGTCATGTTCCGTTCATCAATGTTCAAATTTACCGAATAGCGTATGCAATCATTGTGATCGTCAATTTTGTCAAGATCATTCGAATGAACATGAAAATCGATGCAGTCAAACTCTACCACATCTAATTAATACTATTGATAAACTTGTTGGTAGAATATCATTAATTGAACCGTATTGTCTCGAACAACTTGAACGATGGCGTGAACAAGCTCATCAATCTATCAATCGTTACTGTAATAAGAAGCGTTATGATTTAATTGAAAAGAAAAAACAAAATTTAGAACAAGAACTTGCTAATATTCGAAGTACATTAGATGAATCAATTGAAGAACAAGATGGAATACATAATCAATTTAAACAAATCGATCATGATATTCAATTAATTGAAGTAAAACTTATTGAACTTGAACATCTTCGATTAACACTTCATCCATTAATTGTTGACGAAAATCTAGTTACTTCACAACATATTTTTCCTTTACCTCATCCACATCATACTATTCATATTAAATCTGGTAATGAAAGCTCCATTGCCAGTAATGAAAGATATCTTCTTGTCGAACGAGAAGGTAAATATTTATGTTTATTAGATCGAAATTTTACTATTGTCAACGAAATACCATTTTGTCATGATGGTGTTCATAGTATTTGTTGGTCATCGATAATCAATCGATTTATTATTGTTACTTTTAAAGAAATATTTACTTTTGACGATAAAAAAATGATACTTGAAAAATGTTCTATATCGTCTAACATTGATTACTGGCGTGCAACAAGTTCGAACGATACATTATTCTTATCATCAGCAAAATGGGGTTCATCAATTCATGAATTTGATCTTCAATCACGATTTCAATTTATTAAGGCATGGTATCCACCAGTAACTTGTGGAGAAGATGAAATTATTTGTGATCTTAAATATATTAATGGATTTCTTGCTATTCCTATCTTTAAGAAACATAAGGAAGAAAGTCGTTTTGATTTACGTTCATCAACAACACTTGATTGTATATGGTCAATTCGTATTCATGGACGATGTCGTTGTTGTGCAGTTAATGGTGATCAATGGTTAGTTATGGATCATGATGATGGTCAATTCTTTCATATTTCAGCTGGTGGACGCCTCTTAAAAACGGATAAGTATGAACATCATCAACGACTTGAAGATGTAACAACTTGGAATGAAAATACTATCGTTGTTTTAACTAAGAAAACAATTAATTTACATGAAGTTTGTTAATAATGTCATGTTTTATTTGACTTTTAATGACTTAAATTAGTATAGAACTTTTGATTCTCATATATTCAGAAATCAATTGAATAAAACTTCTTCAGAATTATAAATAATATCAACATGATTTATGAAGATGCACAAAATAGAAATAAATTATTTTCTTTATAATACATTTTTACATTTTTTTATTTTATTGAAACGATAAAAAATTATTTGTTACTCATGAAATATTTGGTGATAAAAGAAGCGTTTATGTTTTCACATATGAAGTAAATGTTCTTAGAGAAGAATGTCTATCGAAAAAGAGTCTCTAATTAAGATAAATAACACCAACTATTACCGTTATGATGAATATGAAATTAAATTAAATGAATATCAGATAAATTTTGAAATTGTTAATTTACTTAAGGAGCTTCATACTTGAAATCATGATCTGCATATTGCTGTCAAATTATCTTTTGTTTTCAGTTTATTTCTAAAAATTCATTTGAAAGGTAATATACAATTCGACACTAGATCTACTGTAGAATCTGCAAGAAAAAGACATCATTTTTCTTTTCAGAAATGACATGAACAAATTCGATCACTCAGTAACATTATCATCTTGTTATGTCTAACAGTAGACTGCATTGTGGCATCATCAACACTAGTATTCGATCTATTAAATAATAATCTGATATCAATGAAATTTCTGTTTATTTGCACAAGTATCTAGACAAGAGTGAAAAGCAGATTTTAAGTAAAGGTGAATCATTTTATTTAACGAGATTTAATTAAAAACATTTGTTAAGTAGCTTCATTTAATACTTAATTCATCAAATTTAAGTATTATTGAACTACTTAACCATTAATATTAAAACTAAATTTATTAATATTAAGTGATAAAATGATTTGCATGAAGAAAATACCATTTTATAGCCATTTTTCATCAAAGAACATGATTTTTATCACTATGGAAAGGCTTTTTTCAGAAAAGTACGATATTATCTTAAGGTTCAGCGTCGGGAAGCGGAATAAGTTGAGGTGTCTAGGAAATCAGGTGTAAAGTTTTGCAAATCTGACGGCAAATATCAAATTTTCGACCCCAAAAACCTTTCGGAAAACTTGATGAAAACTCGTTATCTTTGTTAGAAATTCTTCCTTCATAGAAAAATCACTTTGAAAATTTCAAGAAATCGATCATTGATTGGAATTCATCGATCCCGAAAATCTTGAGTGAAACTTTGTAGAAAAAATGATTGATTGTTTAAAATGCCTTTGTTTTAGCGAAAAATATAAGGATATAAGTATATCAATACCAATACATGTCAAAATCAACGCTTGTCACTACCAATGCCAATGAATATCAGGAGAACTCTGTATCAATTCTTCAATACTGTATAGGTATGTGACATGTCTAGTGCTGAACGAAAACGAATCAAACCTAATTGTTAAGTGTCAAACAAACTATTAACTTGTAACATAAAATAGTTGAGTATTAGCTGGGTGTGAGTGTGGGTGTGGGGTGTGGATGTGGATGTGAGTGTGAGTAAAGAGAAGAACTACATCCACACCGACACCCACACCTCGCCCACGTCCACACCCCACACCTACGCCCACACCCACACCCTGATGTTCTTTTTAGCTCATCAACATTAATTGAAAAACCCAATATTGTTCCATCTCAATCAGAAGGTTAACTACTTCCACAGACTAAACAGAGAAGCTAAACACCAAAACTTTAAAAAAATCTTCGTAAAAAGCTAAAGCAATGTTAAAATGATCGTTGACAATTTACGAAAATATTTAAGGCTTGTTGAACTTCCGATGAAATCTAATATTTGTTTTACTTTCACTACAGGCATCAAAGGTATTTTAAGTTCCATGGAACATACGAAGCTATATTTTCTGGTTTCATGGCATGCATAAAACCATCTTGATTTGAATTCGCACTTTTAATAAAGTGTTATACGAATAATATAACAGCATTTCACAATATCTTTGATCTTTCTCAATATTGAGTGCTCCTTGAAGATTGCTAAAATATTCGCATACTTTACATGCCCTATAATAAAAAAACTCGAAACTTTTATGAACGTAGTTGTCGAAGTTTTACAAAATAACTTTTATCTTCAAATAATAGTTTTTGCCTGACTTTTGACTAAATTTTAAAACACAAGTCACAGTGAAAAACCAAAGTGTTTATCATACTGGTTGAATTCGTCGAATTTTCATTCTTATACTGATGAATAAAAATATATAAAAAATCATCTTTCAGTCATAGCGTGGCTAGTGCTTCGAAAACTTGAACTCTTTTCGTCTTTTCAAGCGAGAGAAACAGTGAAGTAACACAGACTCATTTTTCAACGTGTGCTATTTGAATATCCCACAAAAAACAAGAAGAATTCTATAAAACAAAGTCTAACACAGCATTTATGCTGTCCATTGAATTATGCCTATGATGCAGTTTGAGACTTTCTAAATAGAGATTTTTGAAACTGCACCTTGTTGTAGAAAGAGAGTGCCTGAAAATTAGAATGTTTGATTTATTTTATAGTTGTTTATGGCAATGGCTACGGACAGCGAAAATGGAATAAAAGTTCATTGAATTTTAGTCTTTACAGTTAGATGAAGCTGACTCATTGATAGGGTGTGGGTGTGGGCATGGTAGAAAAAAAGACATCTACATCCACACCCACATCCACACCTACACCCACACCCACACCCACACCCACACCCACGCCCACACCTACACCTACACCCACACACACACTCGCGACACTAATAAAATAGTTTTGCTAGATCGAATCAAACCTGATGAAGTTGTTGAAAAATTAAAAAATACTGATTTATTCTGGGTCAATTGTTATTCTTGATTATTGAGTGAATCTTTTTGATGTAAATTGAACAGTAGACTATTTCGGAGGTATCTTCGGCTGCGCGACAGACTGCTGTTGAGATCTTCTTTCCACCTCTTGCATGATCATCTCTTGTTGAACATGAGTTGGTAGACCCGGATTAAGATTCAAAACATAAGGTAACAATGTTTTGTTTATATCTCTAAAATCAATCATAGCTTTGATGAACATGGTGTCGTCTCGTACATAAGAATTTCCTTCCTGTTGAATAATTTCCAATGGAAAAAATTTTGGTATACCACTAGCTATATTCATAGCCGATCGAGGGCGTTGAAAACTACTCGATTTAATGTCTGGTCGAAATGAATCAATAATATGTTGCTGCGCAGGCGTTTGATCGTACAAACAAAACGTGACTTTAAAGTTGAACGGAAATTTGAGAATCGGATCGTTCAAACTTCGCATAAGCACAAAAAAGAGCGACATATGTGTACGGCGAGCATTTCCATCACCATTTAAATAAAGACGAGCTCTCATTTTATAACCAGTTGGAGATGAATAAAATGGAGGTGAATAAATAGATGTTTGTCTTTCAGACTGTGCATCAACTAGAAATTAACTAGAAAAATACATGAAGAAGACTAGAGGCAAGTTTAAAGAAATTTAACGGATCGACCCCATTTACAGTTCATTTCGTCAATGCATCAATAGATTATAGTCATATATTGTATTCAAGAGTAATTATATATTACGTTGAATAGGATATTCGATCATATATGAGACGATTGCAAACCATTTATACCGTTTGAATAAAAAACATAGCTAAGATGCTTAATCAAACTCAACAATTTTTTCAGAAAATATTCTTCACAGGTATGGCCAGTTTGGTTGCTAAAACCAGCCCTCTACCTATTGTTGGACGGCCGAGGGCATGAAAATAATACCATTTTTCCACTTAAATTTCACATGGGCATGTTCAGCGGCAATAAATTAAGCTGATTTGTTTATGTTAAGAACGCTTTTTTAAAATTCGTTGATTTCCCATTAATATCTCCGCAAGATGCGCTACAAAATGTGCTATTTGATTGAGTGAAGTTGTTCTTATTTTGCCTAGTTTGTTACATTCGTGGTCAT
This sequence comes from Rotaria sp. Silwood2, assembly GCA_905329745.1. Lineage (NCBI taxonomy): Eukaryota > Metazoa > Rotifera > Eurotatoria > Philodinida > Philodinidae > Rotaria > Rotaria sp. Silwood2. Next base: position 4,021 of record CAJNSZ010001293.1, on the reverse strand, counting down.
GAATTTGGTAAAAAATGTCTGTCAAGCTGTAAGGGTATGGGTGTGGATCTTATTTTAAGTCACACCCACACCCAATATTGTTTAGAGCACTGAAATACAGCTTCTAGATGTGCAATTCATATCAAAGTATTACAGTACAAGATTCAGCTTGATGAATTCAGTGATTTAAAAGAATTAAATTTTTAAAATTCAAAATTCTGGTATAAAGGTCATCCTAAGAGTAACTACTTATTAGAGTTGAATAGCTTATGATTCCGCTTAGGTCCATCCTCGATACGTTTCTCTAAACGAGACTTCTCACATTTCCTTTAGCACATTTACGATGACTCGGTGATTCTCAAAAGTAAGTTTAAAATATCAACTTTTCAGAATTTCAGCTATTCTTGATAATGGTAGTCAGACTACTGTACGATCTGCCCCAATACGCGAAATCATTCCACTGGTAAATGATATTTTCAAAAAAAAACTGAAGCCAAACGGTACAAAGAGTTTGAAATCGTGTCATATGTATTATTTTTCGATGTTACAGAAAGCGTAGAACATCTAATTCTTTGATTATTTTTATGATTGAGCGTAAGAGTAATCGTTTAACTTACTCATTTTCTCTTTAAAATTTGTAATTTTCCATATAAATGTTCCATCATATGAAACATATTGCAAATCATTGATTTTTTCTTCGATTGATGCTAAATCTTGATTGAGAATGTCTTGGTTATGTTTCACTCCTTCCAAGAAAGAACTTGATTCTTGAATCGATAATTTAACTTTTGACAATTCTTCTGTCAATGATGGAATTGTTACTTGAATTTGAAGTGATTCATTGCTTAGACGTTCTTGGTCATTATTCAATGCTTCAATACTACCTGACAAGATGTTGAGCATTTTATAAAGTTCTTGTAATTGAGCTGTGGCTGTATTATAAGTTCCGGCAGTTATTACTGAAGAAAAATTATTATCCATTAATCTGTCATTGAATTGCGATAACATCTGACGAACAACTTTCATTATGGCACGTTGATGCTGTTCAGTTAAATAATGATCTTCCATTTTGGTACGGATAATCTAAAGAAGAAAAATTTTCAGATTTCATTTTCATCTAGAGAATAACCATACTTGCTCATTACAACCAAAGTCTTTCAATATACAATCAACAATCAGTTTCTGACATTTGGAGACTTTATGTTCATTGTATTTGTTAACCGAGTTGAATTTTTCGTCACAATATTCGCATTTCAGGTTTGAATGATAATCATCAAAATGTTTCTTTTGAAAGAAAATAATAGAAGATTCAGAAATAAAATTAATATAACATAAATTACTTGATAATTATTTAAGATACCAGTCCATTCGCAAAAAGAACAATCAATAGGTAATGATTTCATGTCATTTTTAAAACCTCGATCAAGCAGTATCTACAAAAAATCAAATCTATTTTCTCTTCAATTTTGAATAGATATCCGACCTCGAGCCGTGATGATTCTGATTGACATTGTTGACATTGAATTGTCACTCTTTAAAAAGAATAATGAATAATAATAATACTAAAAAATTAATAATAATACTTGCTCGCGTTGAGCATCCAAACATAATTGGCACTGTCGATGACCACATTTACTCAATTGTACAGGATCCCGTAGTATCAATGAGCACACAGGACAAATATACTTTGCATCAAGAGCATGTTTATTTTTTGCATTGATGCCTACCACAATTTTTGTTTAATTCATATAGGGGTGGGTGTGGGTGTGGGTGTGGGTGTGGGTGTGGGTGTGGGTGTTTGTATATTTTAAAAGAACTCAACACACATCCACACCCTTAACAAAAATTTGATCACATACCAAACGAAAATGGCAATATGTAGCAAAAATATTTCTCAGGTTATACAAACGGTTATAAAAGTATTGCTCATACTTACCAGAAAACCGTTGTCTTAACTCTAAGTAGATCAAGTGTTTATTTTTTTTATCGTCGAATTCCATGCGTTGAACAGTGAAGCAAACTCCTGGAGTAACAAGTTCTTCCTCTTCGTTAGGGTATTGAGACAATAAGCGGAGATCCGCAGTAAAAGCACACAATACTTGCATGATGAACAAGACATTTCCACCAAAGAGTTTTGCTGCCTCACTATTGCGACTACATGATGTAAACGCTTGAAATGAGCGATATTCGTTGGGACACTTAGCCATGTCTTCATAAATAGCGATTTCATCGTTGGTCAGGTTGGCGCCTCTGTATATTGTCATTTCTTTCTTCATTTTTTTATTGATGGGATCATCCCAGAGAAGTAGACCAAAGGGTCCCACTGTACGAATTTTACTGCCCCAGATCTGCTTATGCTCCTTGTTCCCTATCAATTGCATGGCCTCATTTAATTTTTTGTACAAGAAATTATTCAGAGTGTAAAGGTGGGCACAGCATTTCCATACTTCTTGCATTCCCTTGTCTTTTTGTTTTCTGAGTAGATTAGCCATTTTCTCAGCTTCACGCCGTTTTCCTATTTGTTTGCCTTCTTCAAAAACGCCGATTGCGGCTTTCTCAACAAGCATTGGGACGATGTCTTCATTTTTAGAAGGTAATTGATCCCATCTTAGGCCCAGGTCTCTTCTCACTTCCAATATGAAGGGTGATATCCAGCCATATTCGTCATCAAAGGAACGAATCGGATTAATGGGATCGAATATGAAGCGTTCTTCTCGTAATTTCTCATTTTCCCTCTTGCGTACCACTCGTTTTACGGGTCTCTGCTTCTTATCATCACAGCTGGATATTTGAACCTCATATTTGAAATCAATGTAGCAGTCATCCAGCATGGCTTCAGGTTGCTTAGCCGAGAACGCTTCTTCGATAATTAGATTTTCCACATCTGAATAATGACTCCATTCAGCTGGCTCACAGTGAGATAATGAATTTGGATTTGACTGCCACACCCATTCAAATTGTGTCAAACAAGCTGGAACTGCAGGTTCTGATTGGCTCATAATTATCGTGTTTTCTGTCTTGTTTTACGCGATACGAAAATTCTACAGTAATCAGTTATTTAACAATCTGAAATCGCTAAAGAATGATAGAGGGATGCATGGGACATCGAATTTTAGTTTCTATGTCAGTTCATGAAAATAAATAACTGTTTCGTATGAAAATAAAAAACCGGTATAAGCCCGCGCACAAATTGAAACATGATGTAAAACCTACCTAGTGTTTATGAACATCGTCACGACCTTTATCTAGTCTTTTTTCGCGATCGAAGAGTTATCTCAAATAACGAGGGTGTGTGTGGGTGCTAGTCTTCTCTTCACCTACTCCCAACACCCACACCCATACCCAAAATTCAGCCTCGAATGTTGATGATGGTTTTGATTTGATGAATGATCCAGTGTATTATATATGAATTGCCGTTGGAATGTCGCTGGGTTTCTTCTACCCGACGCATTTTCTCAAGTGTTTGTTCTTTCTCATGATCTTGCTCACCTGTGCTAGTTATTTTCGACTCCCTTTGCACTATGGATTCCACGTGGTGAGTAACGACGGGTTTCTGCCATAAAACAAAATTCGATAAGGAAATGGGAGAAAGTGCGGCAGTAAAAAACCAACATTAGTCATGACAAAGATTATGTGTGTGGAGAGACGAGTGGGGAGACGAGTGGGGAGACGAGTGGGGAGACGAGCGAGGATGTGGGTGTGGTTGCGTGTGAATGGGTGTGGAATGCGGTGTGGGTGTGAATGTGGGCATGGCTGTAGATGTGCGTGTGTGACTTAAAATAAGATCCACACCCACATTTACGTCTCCATCCATTCCCATACCAATACACCACCCCTACGCAAACCTACATTCATTCCGCGATAATGCAATCGGCGAAATTCATTTTTCGACGAATTTTCTTCGGTGCAAATAAATCAACTACGTGATTCATTTTCGTTTGGTATGTGATCAAATTTTTGTTAAGGGTGTGGATGTGTGTTGAGTTCTTTTAAAATATACAAACACCCACACCCACACCCACACCCACACCCACCCCTATAT
>CAJNSZ010001292.1:0-30489 GCA_905329745.1 Rotaria sp. Silwood2 | reverse complement strand
TGACATTTACGATCATTCAAAGAAATATTTTCTTTTTCTTATTTGAACGTAGAGAATAGAAAATGAACAATTAATTCTCACTCGAATATCCATCAATGAGTCTATGTTGTGTTCAATTTTATTTCGAATAATTAAACAAATTTTATTCCAATGAAATTTCAATGAGAATAAATCATTCTTTCATAGTTCCAATTAATATCCTTAATCTATTCATATGAAAATGACATCTTTCATTCCTCATTCAATTTTTTATTAACAAAAATTGCGTATGATGTTCATTTTTGTTCAGTTGTTCAAACAGTATGAAGATAGCTAAATATGAAAGAGATTGCCATAAATTTGTCTATGTTGAATAGATGCCGACATAAGAATTTATTCTTCTACTAGTTGTTATATAGATGTTTTCATTAAATCATACCATCGTCTCTTCTATGATCAAATTCATTGACTTACAGAGGTGCAGAATCTTCCTCATACGCCCCCGCGTGGGAGGGGAAATTTTTTGAAAAACTCAAACAATAGGGAAATTTTGGAAAAATCCGCTGGCCAAAACAAAATATAATAATTATTACGACTTGTCATTTGTTCATTTCACTTGAAAAAGTCCTTTTCTCATCGAATAATTAATTTATTGGATCATAGAATGATGGTCATTGATATGTCAAAGAAAATAAATTATTTGACAACAACAAAGAATATTCTATCTGTTTCAATAACCTAGACTTTGATCGTAGTTTTTAATGAATCCCATGTGAATGCTCGAAAGATATGAACATTGACCATCAATAAACATCTGTCGATGAAATATTCTCGATATAGAAAACATCCAATTGGAATAGAATATCCATCAAAGGAGCTATTATTTTATTTCAATGTTCGATCTCAATTGTCATCAAAGATTGTCAAGATATTTTTTAATAATGAAAATCACTTAGATTCAGACAATATCAATAGAAACCCACTTTTATGATTCATTTACTAGATGATAATGTGAAAAATTTGATTCATATTTCATAATGATAACCAGAGACTCGAGAAAAGGTTTATTCTTTGTTTTTTCTTGTCTTTCTTCTATTTTTTTAGTTGCTTCATCGTTTATCCGAGAAAGAATTTCTATTCCAACTAGCTCTATTACAATTGGTTCCTTGTCTAATTACTCAATATTTATAAGAATGAGTTTTGATCAAGAAATATCTTTGAGAAAATATTTAACAATGTTGTTCTTTCTCTTTTCTTCCGATCTTAGATAAAAATAAGTCGATTTATCAATAAATTAACGATTTTTATCATTGGAATTAGATAGTCAACTTCTGTATTTATTCATTGTGAATCAACTTTCAGAAAGATTTGACATAATGACATTATTTTCGATCAAAGGTCTTCTAATTATCTTTAGAGATCTTTTTTTTTCATAAAAGAAATATTAAATATTCTAATAAAAATTGTTTTGAAGAAGAAAATCTATAGAGAGAAAAGGATTCTGATCAATGAATTTATGTTCAGATCTTTCAATTGAATTAATTGTCTCGAAAATATTCTTTGAAATTTAATAAGAATTCTATGAGGAAGAGATTAGACAAGTCAATACCATTGATAGTTATTTGTTTTAATAGAATAAATAAGATTGATGAAAAACTCATCTCTGATACATGTTGCTTATGTAAAATAATCTGATCAATATAAAATGATTTATAAAAAAAAAATCTTTATTCCTTTATTTATTTCTTAGATATGAATTGATCTTTGATAAAGATAATATAATCGATTGAATATTTGTACGAGATCAGTTGAAAAGAATGTATATGTTTCATAGATGATCAGTAGCTTTTCGAGATCGATTGAGAAACTTATTCTTATTCTTATTTTTTAAAGAAATTCTTTTTCTTCTTATTCATATTTGATCAATTGGCAAACATTAGATTTATTTTATTGATTGAAATCTATTTGATCATCTTAGTAATATTTTTTCAAGTCTTTTTCTTATAAATCAATCAATACTTCTAAGAACCACTACAGATCAACAGAAAATTTGTCTTCATAAACATCTTTTTCATCAATGTCTACTTAATTCATCTTTTGTCAAGAAAATTTTATCAAAATATCAATAAGGATAAATTTTTTTTTCGTATGTATGAAATGAGATTTATTGATATTGAATAAATTTTTAGAGAAAACTACATATTCTTGTCAACTTCATTAGAATATTAATGCAAATTTTTGCAAGAAAATAATTTCTTTATTTTTTCAACAGCTATTTGACATTATCTGTGTTGACAGTGGATGAAGGTGAAAACATCAATATATGTCACATGAGCTGAGTGTCAGTGAAGACAAAAGATAACATGACATAGATCATTTGCCTAAGAATTTGTCTTGCTTCATCAACATTATTACGATTAAAACGTTTTCAAACAGGGTTTCCACCTGTACCCCATTTTGACGTACGGTACTCCATTTCGACCTTCTGTATCCTATTTGAGTCTTCTTATTCACTTTACACCATTTATATGAATCGCGCAGTTTCAAATCCATGCAAAAAATGTTTTCGTTTTACGATGGTTAAGAACTATATGGACGTCCTTTAATTGAAAGTAGACATTTTTTTGTTTCTTCTGCAAATACTAATTTTTCTACTTTTTGAATAACTTTATTTTCAAGACTTCATCGGAATCGCGGCTGTTGATGGTTAACAAAACAGTGTACCAAAATGTCGAGTGCATGATTCTTGATTGTTTTGAAAATGGAAAGAGCTCAAAATTCGACAGAAAGTACGTTATCTCACTTTTTCCTGAAATTGGACAAAGAATGCTAATTATATCGACTTTCTGCGAGATGCTGTTGATAGAAATTGTTTATATTCGACTTTCTATCAGAAAAAATGCTGGTTACAATCTAAGAACTGCGTTTCTGCGAGAATTTATCATGAAAACTTCAAAATTTTTGCAGAAAGTGCTTGAAATTTTCCCGGAAAATTGGATGCATTTTAGATTTTTGGTGGGGACTAGTCCTTCTCAGCCTCTCCCGAATCGGGAAGCATGATCGAGTGGAATGTAAGAACTCTCGTATTTTCGAACAGGCGATGCAACAAAAAGGAGTCATCAAAGATTTTGTTGAAACATTTTTCTTCAATGGAAAATTAATAATCTACGTTAATGAAGATAGCGAAAAAGATCTTTCCTGTTTAATTTTTCCTTCATAATCTCCTTTTTCTTCTTCGATAATCTCTACTTTCGACTAAATATTGCAAGCATAGTTCTCTTCAACAAGAAAATTGTAAAGAAAAGTTCTCGTACTAGATGCGAGAATGTCATTTTCTGAGTGAACTCAGCACAATAGACGAGTTTTCTAACCGTTTGCAAGAAAGTTGTCATCCCTGAAAAAATAGTCTGAATCTTGAAGAATTGATAAATTTTTTCTGAATTCCACCTTTTTGCATGAAAGTTCATCAAAAGTGACCAAATTTTCGTAAACCTTTTTAAATCACTAGAAATTTATACACCAGCTCTGATACAAAAAATCTTTCACTTTTTCAGTCTCGACCATCTTTGATGTGAAAAGACTTCGCATCACTTAATCTTCACAGCTAACGCTCTTTATAATTGAAAATTTTCATTTGGTTTATTGAAGTGGCTTTTCACAAACTACCTTATTGCTAGGCTCGTTCTTTGCCAAAATAGAACATTTCAGATCACTATTTTTTCACGAGGAAACTCCAGTCTAAATCTTTCCACTGGACACTACACTTTTCTCAACTTTGTTTTTCACAGCACTCTTTTGAATTTTGGAAAATAAGTGAAGTGCCCCTTTTTATGTACCCTATTTAGAAAAATTGTGTACCACATTCGGAGCCCTATGAGATGGCAGCCTAATTTGAGAATGAACGAGCATTGGATAATCATGCAAATATTTCTCCAACAATCAATAAGAAAAAAACACTTGTTCGTGTGGAGTCAAATGAATAAACTTTTGAAGATTTGTTTTATTTTCAATAACCATTGTTTAATGCATTGATCAAGTACAAGAGTCATTTTAATTGTTTTTATTTGAAAATCTTTCGATGTTTGACAAAGAATTAAAATAAATGCGTCCCTAGTAAAGATTGAATTAAGACATAAACATAAGAAACTGATCTTTTGTTTATTGAATATCATTGAATAAAGACTAGATTTGAGTGATTTCATGTGAAGTATTGTTCTTTTCTCATACAAGATCTTTCTCCAAATCAAATTCTTTTATTTTTTTCCAAATCTATTTGAATTTTGCACTATTTCTTCTTTCGATGAAGTAAGAAAGAGAAATTTATCTGCAAATAAAGTTAGCATCAAATTCGAGTACTTCAACCAAATATTCGTCCAATGGCTTGTGTCAGAAAAGATATTGTTTGTGTCAAGTAAAGAGTTAAAAATGCTACCGATTGAGTACTATTCAGAACCTAACATTCCCATGAAAACTTAAAACTACACGTTTTTATCCTCACTTTCCACTAGTTAATAATTCAAGTAAATCGACTAAATATTTGCTGAGTGAGTTGTATCAACTCTAAAAAGCAGTGTGTCATACTCAAAAGGAAGAGCTGCACAGAATGGGATGGCTTTTGCGTAGATATGAGCAGAGTTTCGCAGGATTACTGTTCTTTACGATCCAGAATAATCTCGTGGACTTTTACTTGATCTCAAGAGTGGTTATCAGTTGTAATACTACTAAGATCTATGAAAAAGTCATATCATTCGATAGAGCTCGTCGATTGGAGTATGACACACTGCTTTTTAAAGTTGACATAACTCACTCAGCGAATATTTGGTCGAAGTACTCGAATCTGATGCTAACTTTACTTACGTATATGGCATATCAGATAAGTGCGGATGAAGGCAACAGACAAACATCAGATAGATGATCTAGGTAAGGATGAAAAATATGGAATGAAAATGTTAGCATAAATACAAACATTTCTCTTGCTTCATCATAGTTCTTTTGGTTTAGATCTTTTCGAAGATGATCATTTATCCTAGTAGATTTCTACAGTTGATCAGCGATCGAATAAAACTTCGATAAAAATCTTCTTGCCTGAAGAATGACACAAAATATTTTCTAATATGTTAAAGCAATTTTGAGAAAAATTGTTGTTTTATCATCAAAATGAGAGAAGAAAACTTTTCTTTTTTTTGTCGATTGATTTTATCATTTGCAAAAGGCAATGAATAATGAAAATTTGTGAGACACAAGAAAATCTTTTAAAATCTAAAGAAATATTTAAGAAAAAAGCTTTCTGTTGAAAATTGTCTAGAATAAAAGTTGATTAAAGGTATTGATCTACTTTTGATCAGAATTCTTATGCTGAAGAGAAGACTGGGCAACCTAATCATATGAATCTATTCATTTGAACAATTTTAACTGGATTACCCGATTTACTTTTTTTTCAATGAGATCTTCTAAAAATAGTTGGATATGATAGTCCTTTATTCTGTCCATTGGTAAATATTCTTTATTTGAGAATCTTTCACATATTGACCTTGCCTTTTAATCTTTACCAAAAATCATCGAAATGTTTCTCTCATATTTAAAGAAAATTTCTCCAACGATCTCGCTTTGAATCAATATACTAAGATGTTTGTTTTCTTGTTTAGATCCTATCTATCTGATCAGTCGAACTTTACAAAGATAATTGATAATTATGAATAGTTTTTCATTGAAAGAGTTTCTGATTTGTTCAAATTAATGTCAGATATTTGAAAAAAATCCAAGTAAATGATCAATTAAAGTTGAAGAAAAGCAAATGAAATTTGAAGATTTCTTCCAATTCATATTTCATGATTTAAGACTAGCAAATTTCATTATATCTTTTGTTTATTCATTCAAACACATGTTATTGATGATGGGAAAGAGTTTTTTTCGAAAATGTTCCGAGTGAGTATCTTCATGGAATGATTGAATGAGAAGAGCTGATTGTTCATAGAAGAAGAAAAATTCTTTTCTTCAATATGATCATTACGATGTTTAATTTGTCTTTTTTTATCTCATTGAACTGTTCATTCATTTCAAAGATAATCACTTTAAAAAAAGAATGTCTCCTACCAACGAAGTATTTATTTCAATTGAAAGAGTTTTTTTTATAATAGACAATCGCATTTCAAAAGATTTAAGTCAATCATGAACAAATATTAGACGAACTTCTTTTCTCTTACACTTCAAATAAGAAGATCTCGAAATTCCTCTACACTAGATGATTTTCTTCAGCAAAATATTCAGCTTATTTAGGAGTGACAGATAAAGACTCGTCTCAAATAGAGAGAAGTCCATTCGATTTTAATGACCGAATAATGACAAGTTATTTCATCATTTCAATTGAATATCGTTTGTTAATCAGTCGATCAATGCCAGATGTGATGAATAGTGAGAGAAATTCTTTCATTGCTACCATTGATCTGATAATTAAACTTCATTTTTCTGATCATACTGAACTTGTCTTTTTCAAATGATGTTCATTGTTTCTTAAGAAAATTCTTCTCATTTTTGTTGATGTCCTTTACATAGAATATGTTAATTTTTGCGAAAAACTTATCGAAATAATCTAACTATTGATAATTGATTTTGTCGTCAAAATCAAATCTGTTAACTGAAAAAAAATCAATTGGAATAGAACAAAAAGTACTTATTCACTTTCATTAATGATATTATTCTCAGATAATCGAGTTGTAATCAAGAAAAAAAATTGTAGATAATTATTTATTTTAACTAGTTTTCTTGGACGAGATCATAAACGGAATTTTTTCTTTCAATCGAATTAAATAGGAAAATCAGCTTGTTTCGCGGTCAAATAAAAGTTTTATTTGTTGTGGATGCTGTCAATTGTCAAATGAAGAATTTATCAACGACAAACTCATCGACTTCTCAAATATCAAATCAATGGTGAAAACTCTTCTAAACAACTGCTTATTTTTCTCTTGACAATTGATGAAAATGAAAGATGTGTAAATGAATGAAGATCTAAAAAGGAAGATAGTCATAGAAACTGAGATATTTTCCTCAGGCAATAGTCTGATTGAAATATATTTAATACGTAAACAAATGCATTGGTTATTCTTTGTTTCACGAAATAAAATGATCGGATATGGATGTAGTCAACAAGTCAAGAGTGATCACGTCAGCTACGTATTCATTGTAGGCAAAAATTAAGTCTATTCGTGAAAAATAATCGCTTTTTGGAATGATTAAAATTGTATTGTGTTGCCAAAAAACGACTACTATTTTTGAATTCTGAAAATATCAACAAATATAATATGATAATTATATATACAAAAAAAGAGTTATTTATTCATACGACTGCTACGTAAACCAAAAAAAGAAAACAACAAAAACTACTTTTCATCTTGAGAGTGAGGATTGTCGACCACGTAAACATAGTATCTATTGTATCAAATGAGATGTTATTATTCTCTTTCTCATATTTTTGTGTATCAGTCACACATAAATCATGTTTCCATCTCGCAATAACGTCTTAATGAACAAGTAACCGTTTTATTTTTTTGGAAACAGTAAAAGAAATTAGATAATAGAATTTCCATCATTTCAAAAAACAGTCATTCTCCACTAATTGGCTAAAATCTTCTTGTCATTTTTTAAGTATTTTTCGTAAAATTTTCAAGAAAAGAAATTTTTTTCTAGTTTAGGTCGGCGGTTAAAAAAAGCATAAACGAAACCAATAAAGAACAGCCTTTTTAAAATTTCTTGAAACCGAAACCTTTAAATCAACAAACAGATGCAAAAAAAATTTCGAATCTACGTTCAAAAATGTCAATTCTTTCCGATCTGAGTTTAAAGATTTCAGTAGATTTATATAATAGTATCTTATGTGAATAAAAAAATGTATGGTGACTTGAATTTCAAAAGTGAAAGGTCAAAATCATTGAACAAAGATGTAAAAACTTTCGCATGTCTTTAATGAATGTAATGGTTCTGATTCACACCATATTTTTTGGAAACCGAACCAGAATCGCAATTTTGGATCCAAATAACTTTTGGAAGTATTGAGAAGTATTTTCAAAAGAGCAATCTATCAGAGACCTATGATGTAAACTACAAATACGTAAAATATCTCAGTTTTCTGGTTGAAAAAGCAGTCCTTTTCAGCAAAAGTGGACATTTCTGAACATTAGAAAGGGAGGCGTCCAAAAACGCGATTTTTGTCTGAACCTCCTTTGTGGACGACCTCTTCTATACAGAAAGTATCCACTAAATTATTGTCCGTTATTCTTTTTTTTTTCGTATATATGAAATAGTTTATTTGGTTCAGCATTAAAATCTTTTCCTGAGCATTTTGTGCATATTATTAATAATAAGAACGAAAAGATATTATATAAAAAAAGTAAATGTCAACGAAATAAATATCATTTCCATTGTAAATAGATATTATTAAGTTCATGATGAATTGTGTAATTTAACAAAAGTTTTTCTTTATCAATCATTTTTTTAAAAGTTTTAATCATATTATCATCTGCTTTTGAAACATAAATACATAATAAACGAAGTTCTTTATGATGATCTAGATTAATTTTGTTTAAAATATCTCGTAGAAATAATTCAATAGTCATACCATTAATACATTCGACATTAAGAAATTCCATATGTGGACAAACATTAAGAAGAAAATAAATTTCTTGAATTGTTTGCGTGTTTTCTAAATACACTTTTTAAATTTTACTTGCATGTTCTATTGAACACGTGGTAGGAAATTTTTCATCTATTAATGATCGATAAATTGTTAAAATTAAAGAATTAATTTTTAATGTGATAAGATCTGGTAATAAATGTATAATTTGCATTAATCTATCAATAGAAATTTCTTGTTGAATATACAAATGATAAATTTGTACTATATTTAAAATACGTTTAATATAGTTGAATAAATCGTTAGCAGGTTCACCAGAAAAAACGTATTTGATAGTCAATTGAGTAGATTCTAAATATTCAACAGTAGAATTTTTATATTCATATTATCTTTTTCTGAAAACAAAAACAAACAATCTATATAAATATAAAAGAATCTTCTGGAATATACCTGTATGGACAAACTAAATAAAGAATATTATATTCATTAATTTCAGCATTAAATATCAATTTTNTCATAATTTAGCGAAAAGGTATATTTTTATCACGATAGTTAAAAAGAGTTCAGATTCTCAAACCTTCGACTTTGAAACGTGAAAAAGCTGAAATTTCGTAACGAACAGTGTTTTTAGTATTTTTTTTTTATTCTATGCAATGATAGTTGTTAGTACACAGCGTGATATTATTATAGCTTGTAGTGTACGTAAGATAGTTATTTATACGTCACTTCGAGTCGTAGTAAAATGCTCAACTTTCATAAGAAAAAAGTCGTTGAAGAGATATATGTGTGAAAATGTAAAAGAAAAATAAAATTCTGTAATATTTGGCTATACTCCCTAAGTTTTTTTTTCTTGATATTAAAAAATTAGTAATTATATAAAATCTTTTTTCAATATTAAATAGGCATAAAAGCAACACAATTCGAATTGATTTGAAAGTTCTTTTACTTCTCGTTTGTACAAATTCCAAAATTTATCTAGTAATGTTTCTCATAATGATGGTTCAGCCCAACTACGTAAAAATTGAATGTGGTCTTTTACAAATTCATCCAATGTTAATTATCATTGTTGAAACTGAGTAAATGTATCTTTTCTAGTATCACACAATTCAATCTTCATTAGTTTCGATGAAAAATTTTTAAATAAATCATAATTAATATATTCTTCATACGTACGGTAATCCAATGGATAATTATAATCGAGTAATTCTTATTCTTTAATCGGTAATAAAGTTGCACATTTGTATAAAACTTGAACAAGAATTTCAAAACCAAACAATCCTTTATCATTTAAACAAGGAAAATAAAGAATAAGTACACGACCAGAAATAAGTTCATTTGAACAATATTCCAAGAATCTTGAATAATCAAGATAAGCTTGTTGTTTAAGCATATCATATTCATCATTTGACACAAAATAATGAGACAATGATTCGATATATTACATGGATTATGTGACATTCATTGCAGTGACGCAGAAGAGTAGCCGATAGATAGAGAATTTGATGGAAGACATTGTTCATAAAATGATTGGCCATTTGCTAAACCAAAGTAACTATTGTCTTTATTGAGTAGAGCGAAAAGTATTGTCCAATTATTCGTTGGTAAATCGTTATGAATGACAAGAACTGATCGCTGTTTATTTTTAAATGTTTTTAAATTTTCAATAATTACTTTCATAGCATTCATTGAATTTAAACCATGTGATGAACCAAAATCAGCAATAATTACTGTTTGTATCGATGGTAAAAAAGCAAGATCGAGAAGTTTAATCGTTCATTGAATGAAGGATATGGAAAGTTCAATTGCACGCATTTGTGAACGCGAATTTGAATTATAAGAATTGGTCATATCCTTGATTCCGGCTGATATTTTGTAATGTTAATTGTTTATCGAACCTTTTAAGGGTAAAATTAAAACTGAATGAGACAACGTACTTTTGTCGACATTTCCTTTTTATTTCCTTATCCTCTTGTATAGATTGTCTTATAAGAGAAAAATAACAAATTGAAGAAATAATATTACTATACCTGTCTTTTTTTCTTCTATTTGTTTTCTTCTAATTAAAGTAGAATAAGGAGATTGCAGACAAAAATACTTTTTTCATTTGTATAGGATAGAATAGAAAAGCAGCTTTACTTCTACCATTGCCAATGATGATTATTAATTACTTCATATCTTTAGAATGTAAATATTTCACATACAATACAGAATATATATATATGAATGCAGGACTGATCAATAAAGAAAAATTAAAAAAATTAAGAAGAGAGGAATAAGATGATATCATTATCGTCACATTCTTCTACCCTTTCAGTTTAGACATGCTCCTATAAGCGTAGCGAATAATGATGAAAAGAGAAAAAAAAAAAGAACAGAACACAATACACGTACCATGTGAATTTATTTCAGGTGAACATAAAATATACGATAGAGACATGCCTAGGATGTGGGTGTGGGTGTGTGGTGGGTGATGGTGAAAGCATGATCTTAAGCCACCCACACTAACACTACACATCCATACCCACATAGCACACCCTCTGTACAACACGAGTACATAGAAGTATTTAGGTATAGTGAAGACAAAAGTTCAATATTCAGAACTCTTCTTGATGTATATTAATTATGAAAGAAAGAATGTTTCTCATTTTTCTTTGGTAGTTGATTACATGTTCAATGATTTAATTAGTATTGCTTGATAGTCTAATTGTTGTCTAGTGGTTTTAATGAGAAGAATCCGTTTCAGCTCATATTGTTCGATGACATACGCATAATTTAGCGTTAGAAACCAAGGACTCGTCAGACGAATTATGGTCAAATCGAGATCTGATGGATATGTCTTCACTTTCAAATTGAATTTTTCCATATATGAAAGTTTTGTAAGAATATGAGCTAGCTTGTCAAAGTCACAAGTATCAAATGTCACGCGAACTTCTGTTAAATTGGAATTACAAAGAAATACGAGAAGCTCCTCGAAATGTGATTGAGATGATAAACTATGTGTCAAAGTCAGATGGCGAATATAAGAATTTGTGATCGGTATTATAGATGATGAACTGTTTGTATATAAATAATCGATGGTTAATGAAATAATATAGGGAAGATATTGAAGAAATTTAGAGATAATTTCATATGTTGCCGAATGTAAATGAAGATGACGAATAGTTGTATTTATAGAATATGATGATTTCAGTAATAAAATTGAAGCACCTCTCACATATCCAATGGATGTCAAATGAGAAAAACGTGTTTGCCCAAAAAGAATCTGTTCATAGAATGACCAAGGCACTAACAAAGAGAAAAAACGAGTCAAATTAGGTTGATTGTTAGGATGAATATGTTTGTATTATTCATTTGAACATTGGTTCAAATAGAGAGATCGAATATTAATTAGTTGACATACATCGATTTCAGGTTTTGGAAAGTAGCACTCATCCTTGAGATAGACTATTTGAGAATAAAAATGCTGGAAAGAATTAAGACATTCGTTGAAATCATCATTTTTCTTGATTTCAATACTTATAGGTATTGAACGTAAAATTGAATTGATATGATAATTTAAGTTATACCATCCTTGAAGAAGATCTTTGGGTCGAATAAACGAGAAAATGTACATAAATAGTTCATCAGGTAGATCTTCGATTTGCATTACTTTTTATTCATCGCTTTGAACAATTAATCTAGAAAAGACAATTATTGTAGTTACTTTTAAGTGTCTTGATTTATTTATTAAGAAGATCAATGTTATACAGCTGTAGTATAATTTTTTGAGTGATTATACGTTATACGGGCTATAGAGCAGACTAGATGACATACATCTCGAATGAAAACTATCACTGCAAGAATAAAAAAACTTTTCTCAGAAAAAAAATCTTTTTGGAATTCTTAACCGCTTACGTCAAATTTCATAAACTAAACATCTTGATTATAAAATAAGTTATGAAAAAAAAATGTATTGTTTACTTTTCTTGTAGCAAACCAATATTTGATTGATTCTACATAAGTTTCTAAAAACAAAAGACGCCGTTATACTAATAGTAGCCACCAGGCAGATTAATGACTAGATGGAGAGTAGCGTCCTTTCCAATATCATAGTCGGCAAGTGTGAGATCATCTCGTAATTGTTTGCCCCCGTAGATAATTCGTTGTTGATTAGGTGGAATATCTGTCTTTTCATGAATTTTTGCTGTGATATTTTCGACAGTATCTTCTCTTTTGACAATAATTATAATCGTTTTACTCGTAAGAGTTTTGATGAAAACTTGGAATGCTGTACCTTCCTCAAGTTTCTTTAAGTCATGTTGTTGACTTTTCTGACTGTTTTCTTCTATTTCCATATAAGCGCGCAGACGTGTAGGTCGAAGATAATCGATTATTGTTTGATCAGTAGCAAGCTCATCAGGAAATTTGCCATTGCTTGTTTTAGCTATTGTTGCAAGATTAGCATTTTCGTAGGAGAGTAATAGATCGATCATTGTTATAGATCGATCATTGTTATAGCTCGATTAAAAAGACAAGCTNCCAAGAGACTGAGTCACGTCCAAATGAACTAAATACACGAATACCAGGAACAAAAGAATCAGCATAATTAAGAGAACATGAACCTAGTTCATCAACTGGTGCACCAGCATTAAGTAAAACTGTAATTGTTGACATCGAACGTGCTTGACAAGCAAATAGAAATGCTCCTCGCATAGTATTACGTGAGTCACCACCGGAGAATTTTTGATCAGGTGGAATACCAGCATTGAGAATACACTGCACAATGTCTGTATGACCAAGAAGACATGCACGTTGATAAGCTGTTTGTTTTTCGTGGTCCGGTGAGGACCATTCAGACGGAAAGAGGCGACGTACGTTACATAAACGTTGCAGTTCATTTTTCGTAAAACTCTGCACGACAGTGACATTATTTGATTCAATAGCATTGAACAGTTGTTCTTCTTTCAACGCATCATCTGATTCGAAAGAACAAGTTTTACTGTCAGTAAAAGTCATGTGTGCCAATGAATGTGACTGATCGACAATATTACGATTTTATTTCTTACGAAAATATTTCTATTTTGCTTTATCTTTAGCGTTACTTTTTTTTTCTCTTATTTTTGTTGCTTTTTTTTCTGTCCTATTGCACAACTTTACTACATGTTATGCATACAAGCACATGCTTATTGTATGAGTCATCTTTGCTGACGTGATACATCTGCAGAATGAGTAAAAAAACTGAAATAATGAAAAAACAGTATATTTCTTCTTTGTTGTTATACATGCACCAAACACCAATCGCGCTAAAAAAAATAAGTACCATCCTGAACCCTTCAAAAAGGTTTCGTAGGTGTCTAAAAGCTTCCAAATGCGTTCAAAGGCTTAATAAAACGATTATTAAAAACTACGAAACCTTTTTGAAGAGTTCAGGAAACTACCTATTTTTTTACAGTACATCGAATATATTTCATGCGCTTTTTTTATCGAATTTTCTTTACTATACGTTTCTGTTACTGAAAAACTCCACTTCGCATCGATATTATCCTCTCACAGTAGTTTTCAACTTTTTAGAATAATGGTTTAGAATACAAAAGGGTCTACTGTTTAGTTCACAGAAAAAGTTGACAAATCTTTTTTTGCATAGATCGTGAGATTGGCATTGATATCTTTCAGAAACGCACAGACTAATACAAGTACGGCCACCATGTAAAACCCATGAAAACGTCGATCAACACATATTCCAGATGCTGATGAAATTGATTTGGGAAACATTCTTCTGAAATAAAAGCAGAGAAAAGATGCATTATTCATTTTTGGGCACAAGAAAGCAACATTAGTGTTGAGATGGTGAGGTAATCTCTGAGAATGCGAAATAGCTTTTCTACTACTATTATAGCTATTTTATTATTCATATCAACTATTAGCAACTTACATCTACTTAAACTATGCTTAATAATGAGTTCTACTTTTTTCTGAATACAAAGCTCTTTTTATGATGTTCGGGCTGCCGACTTATTATTACTTCCATTTGCAGTTATGCATAAGTTAAATTCTCAATATTTTAAATTTCATATGGATGTACGTGTATTTTTTTTCTGAAATTTTTACTCAAAATAAATATAATTCATCATTATTTAGCGGTATTTTAAACATAAGCTATCACAATATATATTTGAAATGACCATAAATCATGACAGTTAGTATTAAGTTTTTAATACAAATTATTTAAACTTTATTTCTATTTGTTTCAAATGTAAGCTACGATTAAATTATTTTCGATATAAATCCAACTGTAAGTGAAGATAGAATGCAATGAGACATATGAGACCTTACAGTTCTGAGAACTGGCTCTTTTCCAAGAGTTGGGTATGCAGAGCAGTTTTTTAAATAAGAACTGATGACAAGACCAATTTTATTAAAAAAAAACTGGTGACTGGGTCCTGCTCTTCTCAAATATCCCGATTTTTGAAAAGAATTGGTGACGAATGCTCATTTTTTCAAAAGAACTAGTGACTAGTTGCAGTTCTATTGAGAAAAACTAATACACAGTTTTATATTTTTCATGACGACGTGAGTTCCGATTTCCAGGAAATTCAAATAAAAAAAAACAATGACAAAAATTTCAAGGAAACGTAAATCAGCACTGCGATAAATAGGCATAAAAAACAAATTTTAACACAAAAAATACATGGGAATGAAGTGTATATTTTTGTGGTTGGGTTGGGTCAGCAAATGCGTATTCTTAGTGCTTGATATGTAGAAATTCGTTATACAGTGACTTCTATTGTATAAGCAATGCTTAGCGCGCCAAATTCATTGTTTTACTATCTGTTTCACTTCTAAACTATGTTTAAAATAAAATCTTCACTACCTCCTCCTAAGACAAATGAAGAAAACGATGGATTTCATCTGCGGGTGCTCATGAAAAAATTAGTATCGATGCGGGTCCAGTTTTGTGTCAACGGCACTCGATTATGGATATTGAGCAGTACCCCAACTCTTAAGATTCGAGGAAATATGATAAAGTTTTCTCTGAGTTTTCCCTCGGCAAGGAAGTCAGATGCTGGTATACGAGAGGTATAAGATAGCGGTCATATGACGCATTCGATAAGACCGATGTAGTGTATTTGTATTGTAGGATGCGTTCAATCATTTCGCGGCACCCATACACTATATGAATTGCTTTGTGCGTTACCACCTATTCAGTCAATATCTTTTTTTTCTTTTGTACCTTCGATCACTCTATAACTGCTCTCTCTTCTACGTCTTCTTCGTTGTTACTTGACTGAGTTTCAGAGAATATTCATAGAATATTCCATCAGATCAATCTCAAAGATATAAGCTTAAATTTTGAGTCGTTATTAGAATAAAGTAAATTTGTAGACCCAAAGTAGTCGAAGCTAAAAGATATACTCGTCTTTTCTATATGCTTTCTATCTAAAATTGAATTTTCTGAGGAAACCCAACCAAACCTCGCAAAGGACATAATATATTCCTATACACTCTTCGTATTAAAATTAATTTCTTGACTCAACTCAACCCAACCCTCAAAAGATATATACTATATATCTATAGATATTTTGTCGTATTAAAATGAGCTTCTTGACACAAGCGAACGGTAGATTACGAGCTGTGTCCTTTCAATTGAACCTTTACGCATTAATTTCGAGCTGTGCATGATATGCGATTAATTGACTTGGTCAGAGTTGTGTTCCTTAGTGTTCTTATTTGTGATTAGATATACATATCAGCTTGTACGCGTAACGCGTCACCTCAATGACCGGGAGTTCGAAATCAGTGTCTTAAGAAATCATTATTACCATGTTGTAGAGCATGATCTAAAGTGGAGAGAAACTTATTTCGTTCCTTGAATAAGTGCTTTAAATTGCATTTGATAATTGGTAACAGAGAGACCACTAATGAACAAAAAAAAGTTCCTCTTTTTAGAGGATGAGTTCACCTAACCCTTATATCTTAAAAGTCTAGTATATACAAAGTTGATTAAGACCAATTAAGACTATGATAATAGATGTATATTTTCCCATAACAGTGGGTTTCCCATGTGCTATACTTTTTTGCAGCGAGCTTAAGTAAAACTACCCTATTCATAACGTCATCGCGTAACAAAAAATGAGCATTGTTTTTTTACCTCTTGAACTCAACTTCTTTTTTTTTACAAAAAGTATATATCTAAAGCTAGTTTTTCATGGGCTATCTGATGCGCGTATTTTTGTTCCAAGAAGATTGTGTTTTAAAATCATATTACGTAACGCGATGACGTTTTTTACTGTTGTCTACGTTTTTTCATATATGCCAAAAAACGTTTTCAGACGGGAAGTTATTATTCAAAAATCACTGCAAGCTGTGAATAATGTGTCTTTTTATTGATTAGGGTGTGGGTGTGGGTGTGGGAGAAAATAATAACATCCACACTCCGCAAAGATAATTGAGTATTATCTGTAGATGAAAATTATAGGGTGTGGGTATGGGAATCTGAGGTATAGACACCCGTATCCACATCCACCCACACTCATACCCACACCTAGACCTACACCTATGCCCACACAGCCATGTTCAGTCTAATGCCATCAGGTTTTTTGGTAGATAGGTATCAGAATAATGTCAAAAATACTTCTTTCAGTCTTCCAAAATTCCTTTTGAGTTTTGTTCAATTTTTTTTGTAACCAATGGATAAGGACAGGGAGATGCGCAGAAAAGAAAAAAGTGGAGGGGGGAGAGTCCTAAGAACTAAACCCTGTACTGCCCCTCAAAGAAAATTTTCACATCCAGACTTTGGAACAAAACTTCTATGGCAAGTTTACTTTAAAAAGTCACTACTTTTCAAAAGCGGCAGGGGGGGGGGGGGGACATCCGAACTCCCTGTCTTCCCGATCTGCACATCCCTGGATAAGAAGTTAATCATTAAAGATGAAAGCAATCATGATAATTCGATAATAACAGTACTAATATTACAATCAAGGAACTAACGCCAATGGTTGTGAGCGTGAACATTATCTTCACTCACATCTGCACTCATACCATGGAACTCTAAGAAATGCTTAAATTTGACAACAATATAGATTTCCGCCTTTTTGACTTCATAAAGTGACAATCTTGATTTGATTACAAATTGCAATAATTGGATTTAAAATAAGTACAGATCAATCGAATGGTTGACTTACTACTGATTATAATTCATCATGTATATGGCAAATAGAACGAAATGAATATTTAAAAGCCAATAAAATTTAAAACACTCAATGACTAAAGTCTGTTATACTTGTTTAAAGTATCTGAACATTAGTTACATTATAAGTTAAAAATAAAATCGTTCTGAATGTTTATTATCTATTGTTATGAAAAACATTTCTATCAAATTATTTATTATCGGCACAAACTCAACTTTCGAGTTCATTGTCGAACTCTTTATTATAAGAAAACAAATTTGAGAAATACAAAATTTCATTTACATAAATATATACGTATATCTATTTATCTGTAATAAGGAAATTCTGTTTTGTTTCCCTTTTTTTTTTTAATTCTTTTTCTCTTTATTTTCTTTGTTGTTGTTGCTAATTCATTCTTCATTAAGAATAAGCTATCTCTGATAATTTTGGTTCTATTTCTATAGTTATTTCCATGTTTTCCACATTTAAATCATTTGTTTTATTATTATTTTCTCTATCAAATTTATTCATTTTATAATATATTAATTTTAATTTTAATCGTATATTTGAATACAAATTTGCCTGAAAATCTTGAACACATGATGGTTGCTGTTCATATTGGTTTTTCATGCATGAAAATTGATTATTTAATTCATTAATACTGATAAAAAATTGATCTGCATCTTCAATTAATTTATCATTAAGTAAAGTATTTTCCGTTTGATATTTACCTATGAATAAAATTTTCAATTAAAAAAATCGATTCAAACCTTTTTTTCTGTTAAGAAAAATCTAAATTAATTTGTGTTTCTTCCAGATGATCTTTTCTTATTTTCATTTCAAATGAATGTTTTTCCGAATGATTTCTTTGACAGTCAATATTAATTAATTCTTGTTTTATGATATCTTTTTCTATTATTTTTCTAGAAGATGATGATAATTGTTGTAATAAAGATTCATATGATTCAACTAAAACTGAATTTTCTAATTTGAGTTTATTTGTAAGAACTTGTTCGGCTTCTATAAACAAGAAGGATAACTCGAAATAATTATTCAGAAAATACAAAAAAAATGTAAATTACCAAATTTGTTTCGTAAAACTTGATGTTCGTCATAATTTATCTTACTACATGTTTGTAAATCAACTAAATAATAGTTGATTAAGATTAGCCATTTCCTGTTTAAATGCAATATTTTCTTGCATTATTTGATAAAAATCCACTGATTTTGATCCATTGTTATCAGATAAAGTTTGATTTTTTTGAGTTAATGACATTAAATTTGATGGTTTTTTAACTGAACTAAGCTTATTTATATGTTGATGATACTTTAGAATTAAAACATGTACACCATCAATAGTGTGATTACAATGACTAAGAATCGAAATAGCACTTGATATTTTAGCAAACATGATTAAAGCATCTAAATGAAGAATAAAAATTTAGATCATCTACAACCTATAGTATATGAAAAAGCATCTCAAGTTGACACTAACAAATCCTTAATGATTGTTTTCTTTTATTGAAAAAGAACGTGATTATAATTTTGATATTACGATTGATATATATATATAAACAACTTACATGACTCCTTAGTTTGAGTTTGAGTATACGCTTTGATTGACCATCGAATTATTTTACCAAAATTTTGACAATAAGCAATTAATACTCAATCAGATAAATTATTGAATTTAGAAATAGCTATGGTTGATTTACAATCAAAAAGCATATCTATAAATTACAAAAGAAAACAATGTCACATTCTTTAAGTCCTAATAAATGTTCATCTCTTTTAGTTTTATTGATAAAATGAAAATTCTAATTGTTTATTATTGATGTTTGAAGAATTATTGTGATTTAATATTACCAAATATATCGAAGGTTAATTTAATAAAAAAAAATACATAATCTAAAATTTACTTCATAATCATCCATTATGATTCAAACTCTGTATATGCTGTAATATTAAATGCTTCGATAAGAAATTTTTGTCGATTATTCAGAAGAATGAAGGCCTTGAATTTGAATTAATAAGATGAACGATTTGCCTTCGTTTGTTTTCCGCAGTATCAATCATTGATTGTTACCAATCTCGAAGTTTCAAAAGTTCTAAATACATTATAAATCTTTCAAATATTGTATGGAATACAAATTGATCGAAGTAGCTTGAATTTATAAGAAAAATAGTATTTAACTGTGTCGATATTAATATATCACTCTCTTACTACTTTCCTCGTTTTCCCTTTATTGTTCTTTCCTGTGCTCATCTCGTTCGTATTGAAGCTTGTGATTAATATATACGATAGATGATGAATCCTGGAGATGACAGAAAGTAGATAAAAAAAATATCATTAGCAAGAATGACAATAGAAACTCCTTCAATTTATCGTTACATAGCAGCTGTGACAATCAAATATTTTTCACTAGATTCGAAATGTAACTTCACTGAAATTTGAAACAATTCAACAATATTTGAAAACATGATGTAAACAATTATAAATATCGAATTATTTAAAGTTAACAGCAATAAATTCGAAACAGTATTGATTGAAATAATGAGTGGATGAAGAGATACAAATTATTGTTTTGGTGATTTTTTTTTGTTTAAAACGATACATTTTCATGTTACTTCTTTTTCACCTCACCAAAAAAGAAAGAAAGAAATAAGCTGATGTTGGCAATAATTACCGTGATAAATCAATAACATGTTTATCTGACTGACAGTAGAATCAGTCAAAAAATCATGATCTGTTTACTTTCTTTTTTCACCGTCTCAATTAGATCAAGTTCGCAATTTTCAATGACTAATGATGGGTATTGATGAAATATTTATCAATGAGAAAAAGTAATTGATCGTTTTCTAAGAATGACAATATACAGATACAAATGATTTTTTACTTGAATGAGCTTTATTTGCGTTTCATTGGTTGATCATTAATACGTATAAGAAGTGACCACAGATAAGTTCCTATATTGTTAAGATCAGTTTTGTTTCTTTCTCTTTTTTCAATTGCTCGTTTAACATATGATAACAGAGCGATTAAAAAAAAAGCCACCCTTAATAATATACAAGGTTACTTATGACCAACGAGTAAAACGTTGATAAAACTCATTATCTTATATTTTTATATTGTAGAAATTTTTAGACGACTATTAAAAGAAATGTTACAATTTCTTATTGTCATTTTTCTTTTCTGTCACAGGATCGATTCTGTTTGAACCTGTATTTAACTGAACATAGAATATAATCGGTCCCAGTGTATACATTTGCTAAGAATTAGCTTTGGGTGTGAAACGATAGAAAGAAAATTTTTCCAACAGGAATAATTTCACATTACCTACGTCACATACTTTTAATGGATCATCTGATAGATATCTGTCGAAGTTTCCAGTGTCACTCATCGTTTAGCTACGTCAGTAAATTGCATAAAATAAAAGGATTTTCAAACTAAAACAATTCGATGAGTTACGCAATCTTTTTGCTATCAGTATGAATATATTGAATTTCGCAAGAGATTACAACACTTACAACATTTTGATAAAAGTAAAAGAACATAAGAAAAAACAACAGAATCGATGATGACGAACCATTATATTTGCTTTTCATTCTTTCTATTCGTTTCAATAGTCTACTGTGGAATTTATGTTTGTTATGAAAGTATATAGTGATAAAGAAGATGAAATATTAAGCATACTTACCTACCACGGATGCATTCACGATCANAGCATTAAGTAAAACTGTAATTGTTGACATCGAACGTGCTTGACAAGCAAATAGAAATGCTCCTCGCATAGTATTACGTGAATCACCACCGGAGAATTTTTGATCAGGGGGAATACCAGCATCGAGAATACACCGTACAATGTCTGTATGACCAAGAAGACATGCACGTTGATAAGCTGTTTGTTTCTCGTGGTCCGGTGAGGACCATTCAGACGGAAAAAGACGACGTACGTTACATAAACGTTGGAGTTCATTTTTCGTAAAATTCTGCACGACAGTGACATTATTTGATTCAATAGCATTGAACAGTTGTTCTTCTTTCAATGCATTATCTGATTCGAAAGAACAGGTTTTGCTGTCAGTAAAAGCCATATGTACCAATGAATGTGACTGATCGACAATATTTGTATTTCGCTTTATCTTTAGTGTTACTTTTTTTTCTCTTATTTTTATTGTTTTTTTTTCTGTCGTATTGCACAACTTTACTACACATTGTGCATAAAAGCACATGCTTATTGTATGAGTCATCTAAAAGAAAGCATATTTCTTTGTTGTTATATATGCACCAAAAACCAATCATTCTAAAAATATATAAGTACTATCCTAAACCCTCCAAAAAGGTTTTGTAGGTGTCTAAAAGCTTTCAAATGCGTTCAGAGGCTTAATAAAATGATTATAAGATCTATGAAACCTTAAAAGGACCTGCGGGAGAGTACACCGTTCAAACCATCTGCTACAAAACTTTTTTTAAGTTCGGTAAAGCGAAAAAGATTTCGTAGGAGATGGTTAGATCCACGTATTCGAGGTCAGATCCTTTAAAGGTTTCGTAGATTTTAAGGATCCCTTTTTTTAAGCGTTTGGACGCATTTGGAAGCTTTTGAGTACCTACAAAACCTTTTAGGAGGGTTCAGAAAAGTACCTAGTTCTTTTTTACAGTGCATCGAATATATTTCATACGCTTTTTTTGATCGGATTTTCTTTACTATACGTTTCTGTTGCTGAAAAACTCCACTTCGCATCGATACTATTCTCTCAAAGTAGTTTTCAACTTCTTATAATAATGGCTTAAAATACAAAAGGGTCTACTGTTTAGTTCATAGAAAAAGTTGACAAACCTTTTTTTGCATCGGTCGTGAAATTAACATTAATATCTTTCAGAAACGCACTGACTAATACAAATACGCCCACCATGTAAAACCCATGAAAACGTCGATCAACAAATATTCTAGATGCTGATGAAATTGATTTGGGAAGCATTCTTCTGAAATAAAAGCAGGGAAAAGATGCATTATTCATTTGTGGGTACAAGAAAGGAGCATTAGTGTTGAGATGGTGAAGTAAGCTCTTAGAATGCGAAATAGCTTTTCTACTGCAATTATAGCTATTTGATCATTCATATCAACTATTAGTAATTTACATCTATCTGAACTATACTTAATGATGAGTTCTACTTTTTTCTGAATATAAAGCTCTTTTCATGATGTTCGGGCTGCCAACTTATCATTACTTCCATTTGCAGTTATGCATAAGTGAAATTCTCAATATTTAAAATTTCATATTGATGTAAGTTTGCTCTTTTGTTTCTGAAATGTTTACTTAAAATAAATATAACTTATTATTATTTAGCTCTATTTTAAACATAAGCTATGACAATATATATTTGAAATGACCATAAATCATGACAGTTAATATCAAGTGTTTCGTACAAATTATTTAAACTTTATTTCAATTTGTTTCAAATGTAAGCTGCGAGTAAATTATTTTCGATATAAATTCAACTGTAAGTGAAGATAGAATGCTATGAGACATATGAGACCTTACAGTTTTGAGAACTGGCTCTTTTCCAAGAGCTGGGAATGCAAAGCAGTTTTTTTATAAGAACTGATGACTAGATCCTGCTCTTCTCAAATACCCCGATTTTTTAAAAGAATTGGTGACGAATGCTCATTTTTTCAAAAGAACTAGTGACTCATTCCAGTCCTAGTGAGAAAAACTAATCCAGTTTTTTTCATGACGACGTGAGTTCTGATTTCCAGGAAATTCAAATAAAAAAAAAACAATGACAAAAATTTCAAGGAAAGGTAAATCAGCACTTCGACAAATAAGCATAAAAAAAACAAATTTTAACATAAATAGCACATGGAAATGAAGTATATATTTTTGGGATTGGGTTGGGTCAATAAATGCGTATTCTTAGTGCTTGATATGTGAAAATTTGTTATACATTGACTTCTATTGTATAAATAATGCTTAGCACGTCAAGTTCATTGTTTCAGGTTGTGGGTGTGGTTGTGAATGTGAATGTGAAGTGTGGAGAAAGACATTTAGGAAATCAGTAAAAATAAGCGCAACCGATTTCACTCATTTTCATTTATGCACGAAATCTAATGCACATTCATTGAGAAGAATAAAAAGAAAGAAATGAAATAGATACAAAAAAATATTCCTGATAGAGAAAAAGTTATGTCTACGCTACAAGCACAATTACTCGATACTATTGACATGTGCAACTGTAAAAAGAACGCTGATTTACTTCACTGAGTTCCTTGAATAAGAGGCATACAGTTTAGTGTTGCCATATTGTCATTGGTCATGTCATCGTAATAAAGTGAATGAAATGCATTGAATGAATTTTTTGAAATTGTTGCGTTTAATGTTGCCTTTCTTTATCTGTTTCCTAACGGTTTGTTATAAGAGATGAAAAAAAAAGTGAGTATAAAAACGATTGACCAATAGTTCGTAGATTACTTCATATATTTGCCACACATTATACTGACTCACTTATTCTTTGAATAAGATCGTTTTCTCATCTACGTTATTACTCATGAGTTGTGTGATACCATGACAACATGACGAAAGTATTAGAAAAGAAAAAAAACAACATAAAATATAAAGCGATGTAATATTTTAGTTGTATTCATTGAATTTCTATTACGAAATCGGTTTTTTTCGAATTATCATTTATTCGCAAACGCTCAATTCTTGCACTAACAGCCGTATGTATACAGAAGAGATTTTTTGATCGTTAATATCTTAGGAAAAGTGCTTACATAAATCGTATGATTTATATCTATATCGAAAGATATTTACAAAACACTTCTTAATAGTACAGAAGTCTTAGAGCAACGCAGAACAAGTGCATACTTATCCAAAGGTTATAATATCAAACGTTCGAGTACCAAAGATACTAAAATCGTATAAAATTTTATAGAATTCATCAAGAACGATGTATTTTAAATTTTCAGTACTACTTGAGTATGGATAAAATTGATTTTAACTAGTAAAAAAATTGTAGACGATTATCTAGAGTTTCTTCGTGGAAAGAGATAAGTTCAATATAGATAATTAAACTTCCAATAAAGTGCAATCATAGTCCCTTTATTTATACTTCATTTCAGAAATATTTTACAGTTGTACAGGAAACAGTCCATTTAACAAAGTATAAGAAATGTATACTTCTTTAGAGTATGATTGATGACGAGTTTTGAAGAAAATAGAAGGTAAAGTGAATCCTTAGAATTTGACCTAGAAGAAGAACACTCATAAGAAGACATTGCTACCACCAAAATATCGACTCAATTATGTTTCGCATTTTAATTCTATCTGGAGTGTGTTGCGAGCTTCTTCAAATATTTTCAAAAATTGACCAAATTTGAGTATTGTCGTTTGGCAATAGATAGAACAGAAAATAGTTATCATAGAATAGGACGCATTCAATTTTCGATGGCTGACGCATATTTAATATTGTTCACAAATATTTAGAGTTTGTAAAATATTTGTAAACTTTCACCTTTGAATGTATCAGCTCGATCGATATCAACATCCAATTAATTTAGACGGTCAATGTTTATCATTATCTCTATTTCCCAATAAAAAAGATCTTATTGAAAAAATTGT
The DNA here is from genome assembly GCA_905329745.1 of Rotaria sp. Silwood2. Taxonomy (NCBI): domain Eukaryota; kingdom Metazoa; phylum Rotifera; class Eurotatoria; order Philodinida; family Philodinidae; genus Rotaria; species Rotaria sp. Silwood2. The sequence continues at coordinate 5,118 of CAJNSZ010001292.1, read as the reverse complement.
TACAATCACATTATCAGACAAAAACAAAGAACAAATTCAAGTAGCCGATAAAAATATTATTAGCAAACATACACAACATGTCTTTGCAAGAAGAAAAGAAGAAATATTTGTGAAAATCACTAATGTTTATCGTGGTTGCAAAGCAACAGTTACAGTTATTAATAATCCTATATTGAATACTGATTCGAATGTTCTATTTTTTCTTCATGATACAAAAAGTACACCATATATTGTACATTCGAAATACATAACAAAAGTAATTAATGACAATATAACAATGGATTGCGATTTAATATCTTATTTTACACAAACAAAGTATTCTGATGAAGACAATAAGTATGAAGATGATGACATAAATTGGATTGATCAATTACTATTAAATCGAATTAATAAAAATCCGACAGAACATGATTTAAAGGTATTGAAGAATTTATTAAATCGAAATGTTCTAGGTCAAGATTTATACAATAAATATATCAATCATTATATTCCATTGAATAATATTTATCAAACAATTATTGGTATACTGAGTGCACGAGAATGTATGAAATATGAGACAAATCCATATTATCCACAATTTGATCAATTTGATGATTGTATTTCGAAATGTTACTCATCGTATGGTTATACTAATCATAATACAGATAGTAGATATGTGAAATTTGGTGATATAATTCACATTAATTTAGAAAATATCCATTATTTACCATTAGATATGAATAATATGAATGATTTTCAAAACTACACATACAAATTTACGAAAATTTCAAAACCAATGTCATGGTCAGGAGCCTTATTTGAAGATGGTGATGCTATTCTTTCTTCATTACAAGTGGGTAATATGGTGAGATGTTGTTTTGAAAAGATACCAATCAATGGTAATCAAACTGACTGTGGTGGTGGTGCATGGTATTTTGATATTATACAAATTATTGATAACACTGTATATGGAATATTGAAAGATCTGTATTACGATCCAAAAGATTACAACTTAAATGTAGGGGATATACTGGTATTTAACAAAGACAATATATCGGAAATTCCTCATACTTGGGAGTGTAACAGCAACTTGCAGCATTTTACTGTTTTAGATGTTGGTTACTTTCCAACAGGTTACATATGCCAGACCCATACTAATGTACAGGAAAACTTATCGACAAATGAATGACAAAGAAACGGACAATGAAGTGTTTATTGCTTTTGGTTGATCAGTCATCAATAGATGTTCACTTGTGATACGGAAATGATTATCACGAAATGTTATTTTTTGAGAGTTTGTTAATCCTAACCTTATATAAAAGCGTTCTGCTCAAGGTATATTGGAGAGTAAGTTTCTTTTATGTAATTTAGAGATGAGGGTGTCGGTGTGAGTGTGATTGTGGATGTGGGGTGTGATTATATTGATAATGTGTATATATAATCAATATTATAGCTAACAAGACCGGCTTCGATAAGTGCTGAAGTTAAACTAGGATGTAGGTGTGGGTGTTAGTCTATACTTCTCTCTGTTACACCCACACGCACATCTACCCTCAAAAAATATATTCATTTGCTATTAGAGATGCACTATAAGTATATTAAAGACAAAAATATAACCAATTTCAGAGTCTTTTTTATACAGATTCGATTATCATGAACAAAAACTAGAAAAATTTCAGGAAAAATTTTGTAAATAAAGAATTATATTGATAATTAGTGTTTGAACGTCGAAAATGTTTGCTCGTTTTCTTCTCATCTTAGCTTCGAAATTCTTTATGGACGAACTCTCAGCATTCAATATAAGATCAAGTACCGATTTCTGTAGACATGATATAAGAAATACGTATAACATAATGAATATATAAGTCAGAATTATTATATTTTTCAATAAGAGAGTCAAAGTCCAATTCGTTAAAAAATGTATATACCGTTAGTCTACGTTCTAACGCAAGATGGATTTATACCATAGAATTACGTAAATTAATGATTATACGATTGATATGTGATTCTCATTTACACAACAGGTTTTTCTATTTTTAGAGAGTTGATAGATGATTTCAGATTCTTTCTTAACAAGAGAGTACAGTTTCTTTTTCATCTAGCTTGAAAGAAAATTTCAAAATGAAACGCCAATTCGATTTGAAACTGGAATCTAATGATATTAAACTCGAAGTGTACTTTGATTAATATTTACTGATCTTCTTAAGAATAGATCTGATAGTTTTTATTTTTTCGTGAGACTTTTCACAAAAATGAAATATTCATTCAAAGATAGGAAGGATGAGTTGAAAAAGCTTTTTTTAAAATTTATGTTACATTATTTCTCTTGATAATCTGTCGAATTAGTTCATGTTTGCCTGGTTTCACAAGAGAAGATAGAGCAACATGAGACGAAAATTTTCTTGTCTCAGCAACTACACTTAAAAGCCTACTGGGAAAATGCTAGAGATTTTCAAAGTTCTCTCCAGCTAAAACTAGTGGAAGGATTCGAATTAACTTAACTGGGGTAATTCAAATCACTATCTTAGGGTTCTCACTATTTTTATAAAAGCTCTTGAGATAAAGGATGGGGGCGTATAAGGGTCAGTTTTGGGCCCTCGTTAATTTTGGTTGGTTCATGATCTACTAGATGTAGAATTTCACGAGGAATCGTTTCGTATCAAAATAAAGTTGTTTCAGAAGAGTCTAGATGGACTTTTGTTGAAAATACTAACATATATTTTGTACCATAAATCGATCATTCATACATNGGGAGATGCAATGTTGTGTATCATGCATTTAATTAGATTTATGACAAGAAAATATCATTATAAGCTGGATGGTCCTATTGTCTCTATCGTAGCACCGCTAATAATGTTGACACTTGATCTATCCTACAAACATCTTAAAAAATTCTTTTATTTTGTTTCAAACAATAAACGTTCATGTACATGTTTGTGCCTCCATAAAGTGGGTTAAGTATAGTACTCATCGGGAAATAGTTTTGCTGTATTAGGTTGATGTACAAAATAATTCAGTTTATCGTATATTAGTGATCAATCAATTTAGTTTAAATAGTTGAAAAGAACGCATATAGAAAAAAACTAGTTGACTAAAAGATTGTATTAAAGTGACTATACATGTATAATTTGTGTTGTGTATCATCAAGACAAAAGACATGTTCATAATTAATTTTTTTTCACAGAAAATAAAAGCATGCTGTTGGCAGTTACAATGAAACTGCGAACAGCAATATTTATTCATATCTAATATTATAGTATGATACAACAAGAAAGTTAAAATTTTCGTGTTGTCAAATGTTTTGGCTCTTGGAAGTCTATTGGTAAAAATTTAAAAATAATTTTTAACACCATTAATATTAATTCTAACATAATAACATTGTAATGAATGAAGATCACGTTACTATCCAAAAGAGGAGCACCCTATGATTATAATGTAAAATACTTTCATAAATGCAAGATCTTTATTTGGAGTTTATTCCACATGTATAAATTTTACCACGAAGCAATCCCTCAAACGTGTCAATAAACTCAATGTTCTTACGGAATTAAAACAATTTGAAGTCTCAAATAAAGAGGAGAAAATAATTTTTCCCATTCACCACATAGTTAAATCACTTATTTTTCAGCCAGGTTCAAAGAATAATAATAATAATAATGTTAGTTTTGATACAGATACTCTTGAAAAAATTACTCTTCAATCATATCAAGTGGCGCAAGAAATGACATTTTCTGTAGGAATGGGTCGTAACTTAATTAAGAATAATCTTTTTAACCTAGCAGAATCATCACAGTTAATCAAGCAGTTGTTTAAATCAAATAGCTTATCTGAATTAGAAAGGCTCATTGTTGATGAATCCAGCGAGGACGAAACCGATGAAGATAAAAAATTAGATGATGTCGTATATGATAATGATTTATTGGAAGACGATGGTAATTCAACATCTACCTTTGAAAATTTACAACTTACATCTTACTCAGGTATATATCAGACACTTGGATTTTAAAGAGTTTTCTTCGTAAGAAAAAACGTATAAGATAAGCATTATTTAGAGTAATATATTTGTATTTGCTTTAAAATGATCATGTTGGATAAACTGCATATAAATTAATTTTTGTCTATGTAATCTGCAAAAAAAACACATTTATTTGAAATCAACCATTAGTTCAAATTTTATATTTGAAACTTTAATGGTTGTTCAATACTAACATCAAGTAGGAGTATAGATTCATGTTAATAATGATATAAATAAAAACATGGCATGTTTTCCATCTTCTTTTCAGTTTTCAACTGTGCTTTGGTTCATTTCATTTCATTTTTTTCACTTTTCATATAATATTGTTCAATTATTAGTCATTTTCTGTCGACTATCTTCAAAAAAAACATATAACTAATCTTGAGAATATGATTTATTTGAGTGAAAGAAAATATTGTTTATTTTGATAATCATATTGATCATATAGATAATGATGCTATAGTTAATACTATGATTTATTTGTTCTAACTGTTCTATTTTAATTAACCATGTAACAAATGATAATCAAGGATCAAGTTTTTTCTATGAAAAATGGATTAGTCTTTCATGAATTTGTTAGAAATTATAGAAAAGAAATAGTGTTGGATACTCAGACTGTTTGTATTTGACACTAAGAGTGGTTTGAGTCATAAAAGGACAAAGAAATGTTTTTAGACAAAGAGATCTCCGCAAAAGCTTAACTCCAACAAACAATAATGAGAGGTGTTGAATAATATTAACCAAATTGACAGAAATTGTCGATGTTTTATTATTCTCATTCTCGTTTTTATTTCATTTCAGGAATCAAATTGAAGAAATCAATCTTGAAGGATGATGGTGACAAATATTTTCCTATTAATTTTCACGAGAAAAAGCTGTTTTTACATAAAACAGCTACGACTTGGTATTTACAAGATAAACAGCAGTGATTATCTTGTGATCGTCTTCAGCGTGTGAAAATAAAAGATGCTTTTCCATAGGTACTTTGTGTTGTATCTATAAAACTATTCTCTAACTCATAATTATTATCTACAGGTATTTGAAAATTATGTTGATGTCTATATTTTTGAGCGAATGCTTCATCTCATTTGTGAACTATATACATATTTTTCTTCAGAGAAGAA
>CAJNSZ010001291.1:0-30534 GCA_905329745.1 Rotaria sp. Silwood2 | reverse complement strand
AAAAATCCCTAAATTAAAATCCCTATTTGGTCACCAGTATGAACGTTACTCGATTAATTATCCATATATGTGGATTTCATTTAGGGATGAATTCAGGGAACCTGATTTGTGGAAAATGATAACCTACCTGATAACTCTACACCTTCTCTGATCTTGCACATATTGATAGATTCAATCCAGATGGCAGGGGTGTACTTATACATTTCTACATGATGCATATGATATTGTTGGGTAAAGCTCACTAAGAATCTGATCAAAGTAGAATGAGAATAGGGAGTATGTAACTTTGAACAAAATACAATGAAAGTTCATGATAGTTGTTCCATAAACCCGTTCATAGAAATGATCAATCTTTTCCATCATCATAAATCCTTATGGTTTATTAATGTACGGTTCTTTGTGCATTGTTCACAAATTTTGTAGAGTTGATCATACAAATAATGAATGTAAGGGTCTATTCAAATTCGGGTTTACCCCATTGCAAACAATACTATTTGCATGCACATTCTGCAACCTTATTTATTGTATCTTGGGAAACGAAAGAAAACAAAATTACTTGAAAAATGTGTATATTTTTTGGTAAGAGCATGATTCATTTGATTATTCTTGTTCGTCGCTACTCCATCTCATTGTCATTCTTCTTCTTCTTCGTTGATGTATTATTCTGTTGTGATTAGTACTTTTAAGGAGCTATCGTTTGAATTATAATGTTTTAGTTATTATAAAATTTTCTCTATATCCAATGTAATCTGTTCACATCTTCCATTTCTTATGAAAAAGATAAAATTAAGATTTTGATCTTATCTTTACAATTAGTAACAATAAAATTTAAGAGTTTAAAACAAAGTGCAAGCATTACTTGAAAATGGATCTAACTTTTACTATCGCATTCTTCTCCTTCACTTCGAACGTCTTTTTAGTATGATCAGTAAGAAATATTAGATTATCCTTGTCATCTGGAAAGTTCAACATCAATAAGACGAGGACGGTTAACCCTACTTTAGTCGAACAGAGAAATATCGAAAATAAAAAACTCGAAAACCAAAATGAGGGGTGAAGGTGAGGATGTAAGAGTGAGGGTGAGAAAGATTTCTCCTTTTATAAACTTTCATGTTCAACACTTCCATCTTTCGACTTTTGTATTATTTTTGTTTTCGGCATTTTTCTCTTTCGACCAAAGTTGGGTGAATCATCAAGAGGATGTTCAGGTGTTAGTCAAATATATCAGATACATTTACTCTCGAGCGAAGGAATAAATATATTGCACCAGTTATTGCTTGATTTGAAAGAGAAGTTATTGAATGAGTATGACATTCGTACGCATTCATTAAAAAGTGAAGTAAGAACTGTTGTTAATGGTAATTTCTTAAATCAAATTTTAACTGAAGATCTGGAATGGTTGGGTATTGATCGTTTTACATTAGAGATAGTTTTGAGAAAAGAATTGTGTTTACAAAATGGAAATCAAATTGAATGGATATCTAATACAAGAGCAATTCAATTAATTGTTAATCAATTATCCAATGTTGTTTAAGGTGTAAATATCGACTGAAAAAAAAAATGATGATTCACAATTATTAGATATCTATGGTGATCTTATTGTTGATTGTACTGATCGCAGTACATCATCAATAAAATGGCTAAAAGGAAGTTTTAATTTAATTGTACCAACCGAACAAATACATTTTGGCTGTGGTTATGTTATATTTATAGGTGAAAGATTTACAACAGAAAATTCATCATTGGATTCGATGCATTTATTTGACAATAACACTAACTCACCTGGTATAAAAAACAGAATGCTATATAACTCCAATATGTACAATAAAAACAAATGATGAAAATTCTCTAAGAAACTTATCGACGACTGCAGTTTATTGTGTCAATGCAGAATATCCATCAAATGATTCGTATGAAAACCTATTAGAATGAGCAAAAGAACATCTAGATAGCGAATGTAATTCGATATTAAAATCAACAAAAATATGTAGTTCATTAATTCCATATCGTCGGGCGATTAATGATCGAAAATATGTCGAATTATTAGGCAAAACATGGCCTCTAAATTACATATTATTAGATGATGCAATGTACACATTTAATCCTCAATATGCACAAGGTATGACATATATGCATTTTCGACATGCAAGAGAATTGAAAAAAATATTTGATGAACATGTCGTAAATTAGAAGATATTTCTTATATTTTTAATCGACGTGCTGCAACTATTACTGAAGAATATTGGCTTGCTTCGACAACAAATGATTGGAAAACAGCAACATTGAAACTGATAAAAACTGATCAGAATGGTGAAATTCGAACTTATCAACGAGGTAGTGATTATGATGCTGCTAAGTATCCTGATCTACAAATGCCTTTGGCGATCAAATTTTTGCAACGGGACAATCATTAGTGTTTTCGCTGTGCAGCTAAGTCAGGACCATTGTCTATAGATTTTGTACGTGTTATAAATCAACATTGCAGTCCATTTGTATTAGCGAAACCAACCACATTCTTGCCAGTCTGTTATATGACACTGAGTCATCCGCTTCGTTTATAGAAAAAACTAATATGCTCAACTCGATTTTTTGCTTTTTTCTTATTCTGAACTCGTTGCATCTTATATAACGCCAAACATTCCTTTTTTGTACGATCTTAAAGTGACTTTTTTTTTCTTTTCCAATTTCATTTGCTCAATTTTGAGCATATATAAAAAAGGGAAAATATTTAAGTGGAATTTTCGATTTGTAGCATATTACTGAAAGATGCCGCCGTAAAAGACAATAAAACTAATCATTCTTTAAAATTGATTGTTTATCTCGATATATCTAATAGAATCTTTGTTTTCAAACGAGTCAATGAATATCAATCATTTTGTGCTAGAATTGAGCGTGAATGAGCAAGTGTGAGTTTTCTTTTTACTCGCACCCACTCAACCTCAAGAATAGATTCTAAAATATTAATAAAGGTTAGTGAACATAAGATAAGGGTCGTTGTCTTATCATTCTAAAATAAGCAAGGATCATATTTTCAATTGTTGTTCAAATCAGCAATTTCTATAAGTTGAAATATGTAATTCTTGTGAATGTTAAACATAAGAGACTGAATGAAGAGAAGCAATGAGGATTAAATATGATGTATCATTACACAAAAATGCTAAGTTGATAGTTATCAATATCAAAGAAAAAGTTCATGATCTCATATTTCTGTTCACTTTCTCTAACAGGTTCCGTCTTCACGGACATCCACTCACCCTTAACTGGCCCTCAATCAATAGAACACGTACTGTTAAAATTTGTTCTGCTTAAGCAATTATGTTTTTCTGCGTGTCTTTAAATATTTTGGATGATTTATGAGCAGTAGTCAATGTTATGTTCGATAGTGGATGAACGAAGAAAGAACTATCACTCTCAAATAGTTCGTCCCATAACTGGACGAGAACATGAAAGAACAAAATGATTGGACTGTGATTTCGAAACAGGATGAGTGTATGAGTGAAGATGAAAAGAACTTCATCTTCATTTGTTACCTTTATTTTCAATATCAATATTCTGTTTCCTTTTATTACATTGACCTATCGATAGGAAACATTCTATATTCTGCTTGATTAATTACTATATTCCATTAATGACTTTCAAACTAAACCTGCAAATATTCATCAACACTTAAAAAAATATTCCATTTCGACCAGTAACTTTTGAGTCCATCACATTTCTGACACGTTTCAATGAATTTGTTATTGATTTGTTCACTTTACTCTATAGTCACATAAACGCTTTCCAATCGTTGATTTGTCCTTTGCGTACTAATTCCGTATTGGGTTCATCATCAAACTGCTTTAACATTCGAGTGCGAACAATTTCATCTTTGATTTCTTAAATGCATGTGATTTCGAATTTTCGTCGTTGATCATCGTATTTAGTTTTCATATAGTCGAATGATGAGTAAAGAACGACTCTATGAACAAGTTCTTCGGCTCAATGAATGTTGATATAGAGTAGCTACCTAGAATAATACATTAGAATATTGATTAACATGCGTCTGAGATTTCATTCAGAAGTTCATGATTTGTCTTACGAATATTACATCATGTTGTCAAATTTGACGACAATGCATGTAATACTTGATAGCTGCGTCAGATGTTATCTAACGAGTGTAACATAATAAACAGTTGATTTAACGTTCAAGATTCAGCTCTTAAGTCACTCTATAGAGAATTTACCGCTAGACAGAATTGTAAGATTTATTTTTCCAAAATAATTTCCTTTACAACACGAACTGTAGAAGAAGATCGAATAGGCAACTGCTCAAATGTAGACCATTTTCTCTTTTCGAAATTACATCTGCAGAGTAGGAGTGGACCATTTGTATTAATTGGAGTCAATTCAGTTAGGTATTAGGTGATTTTTGCTTAAAAATTAGTGTTAAATGTTAATAAAAAAAAACTTAGTAATTAATAGTAAGTGTAAATGTTTGCGTTAGACCAACGTTATTTGAATTGGAGATTTTCTTCACTCCAATGCAGACTCATTATGGTATTGTTCGAGCCATTTAAAAAGAGAACCTCTGCTAATCGCCAATTCACTCGGACAATATTCCTCTTTCTCTTTACAGTAGGAAAGAAACCATTTGCTGAAATCTAATTGGTTGAAATCAAAATGCTCATAGCTACCTAGATTTCAGCTAGAGTTTTTTCACTATTATCAGGACAAAATATCGTATTGTCAGAGTCGATCAAGAATTAACAGGGATTCTTTCTTAAATGTCTTGGACAACATAATGCCAAGTCTCTAGCGAAGTAGAGAAATCCTCCAATCAACATGATATTTGCCAAACCCAATCACTTAAAATTAAAAACTTAGTGATAACTAACGAAATTTAACTTAATTTTACGTTAAGTTAAGTAGTTCATCCATAATTAGATGCTTGATCATTCAAAATCATGACGAGCAAAATAGATTCACTCCAAATAAAATCAATGGATAACGATGACTTGACACAGTTAATTTGATTAATCAACGCAGGATTGCGTAGTCATTGCGTGTGTTTCAAGCGTGGCTTATCATCCCACTGAAGTCTTAAATTCATGATTATTTACTCAAAACATAGTCTATCATCATGAATGAGAAAGAGCATCGGCCTAGTATATTTTTTTTCTTCACTCAAACGCTTCATCTGCTTGAAACATTTTCCTTCAACTAGCTCTATCCTTATGGAGAAGAGTATCGCTCGTCTTAACAGTTTAATTGCTAGTTCAGATGATATGAATCTGGACGTAAATGGGTTTTCGTTGCCTAACATCGACACTCCACATCCACATTCATCCAATCTCTATAAGCGAGGATGTTCGATAGGCAGCAACAATCTAGGTTGATTTCTTGAAATACAGCATCCAATAGACTAAGGGGTCCGCGTTGGCGGAAAAGTGTTCAATTCTTCAGACTTACTGGCAAATCTGATCGATATATCGATATATTCAGTGGCGAATTCCTTAAACGCTTAAAATTTCTAGACAACTATTATTCCTGCTCTACTTTAATGACTTTCTTGTGTGGAATAATGTGCAATAAGTCTACTGATAAGCATTATCGTGTATTTAATTTTCGTTGAAAACAAAGTGCAGCTCTATGGTTCGAATATTGTCTGTTCATTTTACACTTCTAGAAAGAAAACAGTTATAAGTGACGTTGTGTAAGTATCAAAAATATCTCTATCTTAATAGCACATTTTGGATTAGGCAAAGTCAGGGATACCGTGGAATTCATTCCCACTATTTCGTTTTGTTGTGATAAGACAGTCCAAAGTTTTTCAATAAGGACAGTAGTGTGAAAGGTTGGCTTGATTTGATTGAAATGTTGATGCTCATAGGATATTGTGGGCTTGATGTTAGCCTATGAGCACATATGTGACTATAGCAGCACTTAGTTTCAATAATGAGTGGAATGATGCTTACATTGAAATGAACTGAACCGAGGTTTGTCAATCTTGATAAGGCTAATCCTATTCGTGGTATTGTGTATTTGTTAATTATCTGGCAGCAGAGAAAATGAAGAGACAATATATACTAATATGATTAATTTAATAATTGAATAAAACGTATTCTTCTGATGGAAAATGACGAATACATTTTTCGTAAGTTAGCGTAAAATGTCTTCGTTATAAATATACTTCAAGCATTTATTTGCTAATATCTCCAAAATGAAACGTAACACATTAGCAATAACGCTAAATCATACTAAGCGTCAAAATCTCGAAAAAATATGTATACGGGCACCATCTGATTACACCTGCAAACTAATTCATACATGCATCTATCAAGATTGAAAGAGAGAAACATCAACGTTATATCTCATGCCCACAACCTTACATCTATCGCTGATCTACACTTATTTTCAAAGGCTGTCAAAACTAGTATTAGAATATTTTCACTAGATGATTATAGACAAAAATTGATAATGTACAAGGTATCTGAGATTTTTGTTCTCAATCAAGTATGCATCGTAAGATATTTCGATGTAGTTTGGCACGCTTCAGGGCACTTTGAACGGCTTGAACGTCATTTGAAATACTTTGTTGTATTTCAGACAGTTTCAATCCAATATCCTACTTCAAAATCAAAATACACTGTTCTATCTTTAGTCAGATCTTACAAAAAATCTGCGATGTCATAAGTTTTAGATGACTCAAATTTTGCAACGTTGAAGCGCTTTGCTATTTTGATACTGTAATCTCTTCGTCCTTTTAAGCGGTAAATATTTACGCGTCAAATCCTTGTTTCAGTTATTACTGCTGTAATGAAAAAAGTGTTCTCTTCGTACTTAAATTGACTAAAAGAAAAAAAAGACATTTATCGAACTATCAATGCAGTATAAAAACCAATGCAATTGCGACATTCTTCTGATAAAATTTTCGTTATACAGACTTTGCTGTTGCTCACAAAAATCATCTGTTCTTTTTCATGCCAATGAATGGAATCAAATTGCATAGTCTCTTCTGTCTGTTTTTGTTTTCTGTAATCGGCGTTGCTGTCGTCAAATGCACGAAAAATGGTATGTATACAGTAAGAATTGTTAATACATAAAATGCTCACTAATAAAATTATATTATAAATTGCCTTCTTTTTTCCTTGACGAAGCAGTAACTTTATAGTTAAACTTCTGAAAATGTAAATTAAATTGAACTATTTTTGCAGGATTGAATAGCTAGAGTTGACAGACAGTAACTAATTCATTGGCGTTTGTCTATGTAAAATCTACTTTTTGAGACTATTGTCTACGTCGTACTTCAAGACATATTACTATTTGACTTCCTAAAAATAAGGCAGGAACAGATATTTTGATTTTGGTACATACACCCGAGTCTCTCTATCTCTTTGAACTATACATCTAAAATCTTTCAATGTTAGCAGTAAAATGTTGCAGTGAAATGAGACCTTGAAGTATGTATGCGGGTGTCATTAAACAGTATATCGCAATCATTTTGAAGTGTCTTAAAAGTTCAAAACTTGTTTTGTCATAGATAAGAACAATACGCGTTATTTAAACGAATGGCTTTTACTTTATGACCCCAACAATCAATCTGAATGTATCTCGACCAAATGCAGGTTGGCAAAAGGAAAAGTTATGGAGATAGAAGACGAAAATTTCTAGGAAGAGAAGAATTCTTATTTGCATGAATTGTTACTAGACGTTAGATTCTAAATTGAAACGATCCCGATAATGTCGTTCTGGTCTTAGAAATATTAATGTTATAAAATTGTGGAAGAAAAAAAGATATGTAGAGCAATTGATTCAACCACTATAGACAAGAAGAAAGTAGACTTTTGGAATTAACTTTTTAAGTCTGAATATCCTTCATTTCTGATATTTCAAATAGTGAAATGCCCAACGAACTCTATGTTCCAATGTTGAGGATTATCATATTGTTCTCATCATATAATGAAGTGAATCAGCATATGATCACTGTTATTTATTCAGGTTCTAACAGCTAAAAAACGGATTAAGAAGCATATGTAATGAGTAATAAGGAAGTCTTATGAGTATGTCTAATAAATTTACTTTTGGTTTCGTAGCTAAAATTTGCACTTACATCTACACATAACCATCTTATGTTCAATAAAACACGCTGGTTTTCAAATCAAAATAGAAAGTTTGTCTAACAAATGTAAGAAATTCGTAATACGAGAAAAAGGCATATATATTATCATGTAAGATGAGTCCTGTTGAAGCTACAACAATATATAGAATCGTTCACTGTCACTGACCCCGTCTAATCAATTTTATGTTGACAATCCATATTAAGTTTTAAAAGTATTTGAAAGCATTGTCTATGCAGTAAATTCACTCATTGAGCTACTTGAATGTTAACGAAATTGTACGGAGTTTACAACCAAAATTTTACAATTTATGTGCTTTTCAGGTTGGTCCATGAGCAAGTCAGGTTTAGAGCAGACCAATTGGGCTGGTACTTGGAACGGTGTGATGGAAGCATATCCAGAAAGTGAATTAGGTTCTGGCTGGAACGTGACACTGGAGATCGGACCTTATCCAATGGTTGATGAAAGTTGCACAAAATGGCGGAGCACATTCACCGAGAATGGAGTTGTGCAAGCAATCAAGGACTATCGTTTCTGTCGAGGGCATGGCGCTGAAGATTTGTATACGGATGAGGGTGGCGGCGTGACGATAGCTGCACAATGGATTAACAATGTGCTGGTATCACCATTCAAATATAAGGGTGTATTTGCTGTGCACAGGATGCAAATGCGTGGAGACGTTCTCGAAGAAGAGACTTTGATTGTTGATGACACGCAAGCTAGTCCGGACGTTGTTGTTTCAATACGAGCACATAGTATTCATCTCATAAAAATGAAAAAAATATCCGCTGAAGCATAAAGCGGCGATCATATAGCAAAAAAAACGTACGTAGCTGTATGGACGCAAATTTATCTTGAAGTATATGGGTATATGAGAATAGGTGTCAATATTATCCTAGTCATACCCATGTGCATCACAGAGTCACATCATCAGACTTAAACCTACACCGACTACACTAATGTCCACACCCTAATGCGGCCTACAGAAAATATCTAACCAAAATAATTATTAGTTCATCGATTTCTATGTAGATTCAATACGTTATATTTTTTCTTTTGCTTTGCGGAAATCTCAGATGCATAGTTGATATTATCCTTGAGATTTTTACTTTAGAGTTTTGCTCATATATTTCTGTAGGCGGTTACAGTAAGCCATTAGAGCTCCGAATGTCATGGATCTAGTTAGGCAAATACGAAATAAATGAAGCAACTTTTGCCGCAGATATGTTTAACGCACAAAATGTACAAAAAGAATGGAAAATGTTATTGTCATCAAGTTTTGCCACCGCTGTTGAATTTAATCTTAGATTGTTAATTGAAAAGTTTTTGGCTACTTGTTGTCAAACTCCATAAACCAGGAACTTTTGCCAAGCCACCCATGATGGGCTAGATATTGTATTAACACGGACAAAGCTTACTCCAGTCAGCAACGGATTATATGTTATATTAATCCATTGACCGGAGTATGTATTGCTGTTTAAATTAGTAACCACTTGTAAGTAGCTCGTGGTAGTACCGACTGAGACTTGATGTTGTGTAACGCCATTGGGAGATTGAGGGTGTGGGTGTGTGGGTGTGGGTGTGGGTGTGGGTGTGGGTGTGGGTGTGGGTGTGTGGGTGTGTCGGTGTGTGGGTGTGAGTGTGAGTGTGAGTGTGGGTGTGCGTGGGTGTGGGTGTGGGTGTGAGTGTAGGTGTGCGTGTGGCTATTGGTATAGAATAGGGTCACACCCCACACTCACACCCACACCCTATTCAGCTTACGTGCTGTGGCGGTAGTTGTTGTAGCAGAGGTAGTAGTAGTAACAGTTGTAGTCGTGGTAGTTGTTGTAGTAGTTGTAGTGGTGGCTGTTGTAGTAGTAGTGCTCGTAATACTTGTACTAGTTGTACTGGTAGTTGTGGTTACGGTACCAGTTGTGATGTTTCCTAGTGGAAAAGTTTTCAGCGTAATCCATAAGGGATTAAAATGTGAAACACGATTGATCTACGACTCGTAAACAAAGCCCTCGCTACGTCGGTCATAGTCTATAACGTTGGTGAATTCTTTCCGGTCTATCTGCCAAGATATGTGACAACAGTAGGCTTTATTCATTCTATCTATCATTCACGTGTCTACAAGTGTAGATCGATGAAAAAGGGGATTGTTCACTTTTCTCGCCATAAACTTCCACATTTGTTTAGAATTATATTTCACAAAAGCTGCTATCAATATTTCATTTGTCATTTGAGAATAATGCTGCAATGTGTAAAATCGAAAACCGTTATGATATTATTCGTACTCATTGTTTTCGGCAACCAACAGCAAACGTTGTTCACGGAATATCTTCTTTTGAAGATGACAGTTCACTCAACCTACAAACAGCAGTCCTGTGAACGGATTTTATACTCTTATCAACAGAACTTTTATAAATCTAAAACTTTATATATTGCCAGCTCCCAGCCACAATTTATAAACCTTAACGAATTTCTTAGTTCGCATTCTCGAAAAACTCATTTCGAACTCTTTAGTTATTTACAGGTGTACCTTAGATTAAGAACTGAGCTCACGTAGTTGAATACTAGAACGGTACAGAAGCTTATGAATGGTTGAGTACTTTCAGGTGCTTGACACACAGTTAAAACATTTGAGTTTAAACTTTTTGTAGATGCTCAGACTATTACTATCTTATCACAGGCTGTGCATGAGGTAATTGAATCTATGGACGTATTTGCTTACGTGAGAATGTATCCAACTGTCGAACATCATTCGACTTCATCTTTTAGCTGTGAGTAGAATTCAGTAAGACTAAGAAGACCCTAAAAGAGTTCGTGCCAATGGCTTGTCTAGCTTTCGATGTCGATAACGAGAAGATATACTTACAGTAATGTCTTCAAACGACGTCCAACAGCTGGATATGTTGTCCTCTCATTCGTCGGGTATCTAAGTAAGTGCCTTAAGTGAACGCGTATTGAGACAATTTTCAATAAAGTATCCAGTCATGTAATCGTGACATACTGTTATCAAGGTACTTATCATGGCATCCTGTTAAACATTGTTCAGTATATGAATATTCGAAACTTAGTACTTCCACTTGAGACGAAAATTTACGCATGTGTTCCAAGCATTTCTTGGAAATAGCGTGGAAGGTCAGTTGTTCCTTCTCTTGGTGCACACGTAAATTGACTGTTTACTATTCATAATACTATGTACCTCAAGCATTAGCGTTCTCAGATCCGAAGATCTGTCCATTCTCAAGCCAATGAAATAAATATTGAAGGACCTATTAACATGAAATTAACATACAAGATGTATCTATAGTTTGTTGCAAATGAAGCACTATTTGCTAATGATGTAAATCAAAGATTATATTTCAGTTATCATGAGAAATTAGAAAAGATACAATTAATGAGAGTTAATCAATATCGTAACATTTGAGGAGTTAAACTAACCAAAAACCTATATTTTCAAACAGCTTTCACTCAAAGTATTGACATAATACTACATAGATATCATCATAGTAATTGCTATTGTTGTCTTACCTAATGTAAGCGCCACAGAAACAGCAACAGCAGTTCCGATTACTCACAAAGTTCCAACAGTTGTCAATACTTTACAATAAAGTACTTGGTCCACCACCCGCTCTACAGTATTTCATTTGTGACACGACTATCGTGAAGATAATAACTTGCCGGTGAATCTTCTTATCGGGTACTTCTACCAATGAATCGAGATCAAGACTCGCAACCGATTGTAATTTGAATTGCTATTAGCAGAGACAAAAATAATTAGATAAATCTTTATTGGAAAGCTTACACTCCGAGGAAGATAAACGGTTCTTAGTTCCGCCTGCGTGCTTGTGGGCATCTTTCAAACAACACAGTGGGAATAACGTTGTTTTTAAGACATTACTTTGCTCTCACGCATGCTTTCAACTACTTTTTCAACTAATGGAATTTGTTCATATTGTTTCATTTTCATTCAATTCACAAGAAATACTTAAAAAAAAGCATCGCATGCAAATCAGACACTTGTGCACCGATCACATCATGCAGCAGCACTTGCAGAATAACAAATGTTTTTGACATGCATACAAGTAGCTAAGTCAACGATGAAAAGCTGTAAAAGTGTAAAACAGATTCTAATATCTGTGAAAAAACCGTAAACTTAACCTGACATAGTACGTGATACAAACAGTACTGATCGCGCACTATTTTCGGAGAAAGTTGGTTGTGAAACCGTCTTGGACTGAAGAGATGACGTAAATTCATACTGACACACGCCCAGATCGACTTCGCAGCTACATTTTACACCCTTGAATTGCTCAAGAGATATTCATGTTTGTTTTCTCAACGACTTTTTGAGACACTCGTTAGATTGAAAATATCGGACTGACTTATCTATACAGCAGAAGATCAAAATTGAATTTTCGAAGATTTACTAACGGCACCCTTCTGCTTCAATGCTTTTTTTCATGTCATTTAGATACGATATACCAAAGTAGTCAACTGCAAGTTTTATTTTATAACTATACTTTCAAATATGATTGCTTACGATGCTACTCTCAAGATAAACTGAATAAAATAAAACGAAAATACTTAGATCATACCAAAAGCAGTGGGCCCCACATCTTAATTTTGTATAAACTGTTTGGAAAAAAATTCTTTTCTTATGAACAGATAGAGCGTCTTTTACTCTATCTTTCTATGCTATTTGATCACTATTCAATCGATATCATAATAATAAAATTATCATAAAAACTGTTTTTTGTGTAACTCCAGCTGGTACCAATGGTGCATATTATCATCCATGCATGTTTTCTTTTCGTTTTTCTCTATTTTCTCCTCTTCTTTCTTTCATTTTCTTTTTCTTATCTCTTCTAATAACTAGTCATCCATATATTTTACAGTGCACAAAAAATAATGGCGATGGAACAGAAAAGAAATAGAGAAAGAAGTTCAACAATTGTTTCTTTATCAAATGTTCAAAGTAATCACCTTGGTTTTCTATACACAATTGCATTCTTCAAATCCATTTCTCGAAGGTTTTACTATATTCTTCTTTATTTACAGAATACATGAACTCGCTCACAGCATCGTATAATGATTCTGAATCACTTGGATCAGTTAGATTTTCTTTAATTAAGTCGAATAATCAAAAGTCACATGGTGATAAATCTGAAGAATTAGGTGGATGTGGCATTACTGTGAGACCTTCTGATTCAAGATAATTGGACACATCTTTATGAATATATGGCCTTCCATTATCGTGGTGAATTTTAATATGACTAGTGCCATATGAAGGTCTTTGACGTTTGATTTCATCAACAAGAGGTCGTAAACAATCGTTGATGTAAAAATGATGATCAATAGCTTGTCCCCGTTCCACACGATAAATGAAAACAGGACCATTTGACTTAAAAAAGGTGGAAAATAAGATTTTTGGAGCAAACTTACTACGTCGAACTACAGTAGTTGAAGGATTTCCTCTTCCCATCCATGCTGTATTCGATAATCTTCGACCAATTTGTGTATGATAAAACCACGACTCGTCACCAGTTATTATATCACATAAACGGCAATGTTCTTTCTTGAAATTTTGCCAAATTTTGTTTGCATATTCGAACTCGTTCAGCCCGTTGAAAGTCAGTCAGATTTTTGGATATATAACGAGCGGTAACCTTCTTAAGATTTAAATGATCAGTGATGATTCGCTGAACGGTGTCATGACTTAAACTAGTTTGCTCTTGCATCTCTTCTATTGTAATGTGAGGATCATCATCGATAAGAAGGCGAGCCTGTTTAATATTTTCAGATGTTGTTTCAATAATAGGTCTACGAGGTCATGCTTCATCTTCAACTTCTTCTCGGCCTTCACGAAACCATTTAGCCCATCTTTTAACTGTTGTACAAGAAGGAGCTTGATCACCACAGACAAAATATAGTTCATCATAGATCACTCCTGCTGGGATATTAAGTGCTGTGCGTACTTTAATATAAAAGCGAAAGTTTTCTTTATTCATCTACAACAAATGAATAGTGCTAAAGCTTAACTCTTCTTAAGTGCTCTGTTGCGAGTCGTTTATTAACTCAAAGTGATTACAGGCTTAAGCTGTGAAAAACTGAACTACTCGTCTGAAGTGGCAGGCATATATACCGGAGCTCGGACACTGAAGAACATTCCAGAAAATCATGAGTCAGATCAATGGAAAGAGATGAAAGAAGTCCATCAAGAGAAATACTAGTACAGAACAGAAAACAGAAAATGCACTTGAATAACCTGAACATACGAGAAGAAGAGAGAGAGAAATACAGCGTGCGTTTTCTAGAAAGAAGAAGAGGAGAATAAAGAAGAAACGAAAAGAAAACATGCATGGATGATAATATGCACTATTGGTACCAGCTAGAGTTGCACAAAAAACAGTTTTTATGATAATTTTATTATTATGATATCGATTGAATAGTGATCAAATAGCATAGAAAGATAGAGTAAAAGACGCTCTATCTGTTCATAAGAAAAGAATTTTTTTCAAACAGTCTATATGAAATTAAGATGCGGGACCCACTACTTTTGGCAGGACCTGAGTAGTTATTGAAGTTGTATTTCCTTTATAAAAAGCGTCAAGAACAATTAAATAAGCAAACCTCCTATAAAGTTCTGTTCGTAGCTTGAAACATGTTTAACCGATCCAGTGTATGAAATGCATTGAATCCATAGAGTGTTCTTGGTCGCATTTGAGCAAATCGATTGATTGATGGTGGAAACCATTCTCGTTGATTAATGCACTCAGTGCAAGACGAAGTCCTAAATTACATGTTTGTGTCATAAAAATTCAAAGGAAAGTTTACCTTTTCTTTGATTTGTACGCATTTTTCCTTGACCCTGCTTATCAATCCAGATAGTTCGTTTCTCTTCTCCACTGTTAAACCATGTTTTATCCCTAAAATGGTGTAAAATACTCTTAGTGGCGAAAAACACCAACTGGAAATTACTGATAGAATGTAAGTGTTCCATTTTGACGTATTTCATCTAACTTTCGAAAATATGATGCTCTTGATGCGATGAAATCTGTTGAATCCATTGGTATACATATGTTATTTGTTCTTCTGTATGAAAATCCGATTTTCTTCATCACTCTCCAGAGTGACGTAATACTTTTCACCGGAAAGTTTGGATTTTCGGTTAGAATCTGAGTAAACAATTTTCCTGTATTCGGATATATCTTGCCAGCTAATAAAAGATGAAAGTAGTACCTACACAAATGAGGTCAACTATTGAAATGGAAAAGATAAATCAGGTGAACTGGCCTTATTAGGTCTTCTTCATATTCATTTAAAGAAATCTTTAAACTGGTAGGATCACGACGTTTTGCTGGTGATTTAGCAGCTGGACGAGGCGTATCGGTACTTCTGGACTGGTCGTTTTTTGGTATCGTGCAAGGTGAGGATGATTGTCGACCCAAGCGCTCGTTTTTATACTTTTGCGCAAGTAAATATGGTCGTTGTTGTTGTTATTATTGTTGCTCAAGCAATTTTTGCTCGAGAATTTTTTGCACTTCTTCTAACTGTTTTAATTCATTTTTCAAATTCACCAGAGAGCCATGCGATATTTGAAGTGCAGCCATTATACGATCATTGACATTATATAATGGTATGGTTGCTCTAGTTTTTTCCCCTTCGATAAATTTAATTACATTGAACATCAATTCTTTTGTTTCTTGGCTATAATGTTGGTCTTTAGGCATTATTCTATTCAATCTGAAATAGAAAAATTACAGATTACAGCATTATATAGCAATATAAAATGAAGATTCATCCCTATCGTTCGATATCATTGCGATCCCGTGTATATGTGTTTCTTCAGTTTTCTTTAACCTCTATCTTACTATTGTATTGTTGGCTTAGATTTGTGTAGATCTTGTAGCACTGATTTCAAAGAAAAATAATAGTCAATGCCTGCATAGTCGAAAGGATGCAGATCAATGCCAAAATAATTTGCTGAAAACGTGAAGATGTTTAATTTGCCGACTCGATGAGTTGCGTCGCTGCGCAATAAAATCACATCAAGTGTACCTAATTGAATACATCCTACCAGAGTAAACGTTATCAATAAAATTATCTAAAGATATTGGTTCCTTATCATAAAAACCTACATCTAGAGTTTGTTTTGTTCATATTCTAAGCAAAAGAAAAGACTACGAAGGTTAATAAATCATGTCATGAAATCGAAGACAACTAAACATTACAGAGGATAATATGTTTTGTCCACTGAAATTTTGAAAAAAGTTGGTCACTAGCCTTTAGTAAATTCTTTGTATTTTGGGAACAGAAACAGCTATAAATCTCGGTCTTGCGTGGATTGATAGAGGCGATGACAAGCTATCTACCAACTATATTATAAGTAGCAAACCATATTGTATTTATGTCAGATTATGTTCATCTTTAAAACTCATAGTGTATGCAAGACGAAAAATGAATCAAATTTCATTGATCTTATGAAAAGATAGAGCAATCTTGACTCTAGATACTGTTAAAATATCAACTCTTCATCTCTTGTTACTATGGTGTTGTTCAAAAGTTGCCCACAACCATTTATCTCTGAAATGGACATTAGTAAATATAATTTTTATTACATTAATTTGTTTTTTCCTTAATTCATATGAACAACGTCGTCCAAAAATAAAAATAATTTTTCATTAAATAATTTTTTTTTGAAATTAGATCAATATGAATAACGTCGTTCATAAGTAAATATACTATCGGGGCCAATTGAATTCTCCCCTCCCCTTTATTTTTTTTTGTTTTCATTACTGTAGTTCTTTTATTTTATTAACCTACTACATATAGACAGAACGCCCAGAACACACTGCATCTTTTGGTATATTTACATTGAACATCAAAAACAGTTTAAAGAATAAAAAATGTATGAGAAAAATAAGTGACATTTTCTTTACTACAATATGCAGCGCGAATTAAATGGATTTCATTTGTTTGTTACTTTTTTGACATTAAATATAAATTCGAGTAGTTCTGATGACTGACAGCTTATATTTAGGCAGTGCTCTCTTATATAGATATTCGAATTAACACGCCGAGTAAAACTAAAGATTTCGTTTGCTTATCTAAAGTTTGAAGCTATCTAGTTACAAATGAAATCACATCGCTGAACGTGTCATGCTGACAAGCACGTGATTATATCAACTCTATGTTTAGTTCTGTCTTTTTTTCCTCTTCCACGTGCTTGCCATATATGTACATACGCACATGTACATTGCGACTAAATTAAATTAAATTTACAAAATGAATTCTTAAGTCGTTATTTTTTTAAAGTGTTCCTTACGCATTTTTATTTCAATTTCTCTTGTCTATATTTATTATGACTTGTAAATATNTTTTTTATTTGCATTGTTGCTATTCGCTCATTATTTTTTTATTTTTTTAAATTCATTTTTCTTAATTTATCATTCTTATTATTATAATCATTTAATTGATTGACAAATAAGTGTATTTTACATATCTATGATATCTACAGCAGACATTGTACACTATCATATATATTAATCAAGTCACAAATAATGATATTAATTATTTTTCAAAATGATAACTTGATCAATTTTCCAAAAAAAACTCGAAAAAATTTAACATCCTCTATTATTGATTGTTCAGGTCTGTAACGGGGTGGGCGGAGGTGGGGAGGGGAGGGGGTAGCCGCAAAAACTCGAACTTAAAACTTACACTCACTATTTTCTTCGAAAATATATGTGAGTTCCACAAAAAAATAAAGGGGAGGGGGGAATTCAATTGGCCCCGATAGTATATTTACTTATGGACGACGTTATTCATATTGATCTAATTTCAAAAAAAATTATTTAATAAAAAATTATATTTATTTTTGGACGACGTTGTTCATATGAATTAAGGAAAAAAAATTTTATGTAATAAGAATTATATTTACTAATGTCCATTTCAGAGATAAATGGTCGTGGGCATTTTTTGAATAACACCATAGTAACAAGAGATGAAGAGCTGATATTTTAACAGTATCTAGAGTCAAGATTGCTCTATCATTTCATAAGATCAATGAAAAATTTGATTCATTTTTCGTCTTGCATACACTATGAGTTTTAAAGATGAACCTAATCTGACATAAATACAATATGGTTCGCTACTTATAATATAGTGAGTAGATAGCTTATCGTCGCCTCTATTGATCCACGCAAGACCGAGATTTATAGCTGTTTCTGTTCCCAAAATATAAAGAATTTACTGAAGGCTAGTGACCAACTTTTTTCAAATTTTCAGTGGACAAATCATATTATCCTCTGTAATGTTTAGTTGTCTTCGATTTCGTGACATGATTTATTAACCTTCGTAGTCTTTTCTTTTGCTTAGAATATGAACAAAACAAACTCTAGATGTAGGTTTTTATGATAAGGAACCAATATCTGTAGAGAATTTTAATGATAACGTTTACTCTGGTAGGATGTATTCAATTAAGTACACTTGATGTGATTTTATTGTGCAGCGACGCAACTCATCGAGTCGGCAAATTAAACATCTTCGCGTTTTCAGCAAATTATTTTGGCCTTGATCTGCATCCGTTCGCCTATGCAGGCATTGACTATTATTTTTCTTTCAAATCAGTGCTACAAGATCTACACAAATCTCAGCCAACAATACAATAGTAAGATAGAGGTTAAAGAAAACTGAAGAAACACATATACACGGGATCGCAATGATATTGAACGATAGGGATGAATCTTCATTTTATATTGCTATATAATGCTGTAATCTGTAATTTGTCTATTTCAGATTGAATAGAATAATGCCTAAAGACCAACATTATAGCCAAGAAACAAAAGAATTGATGTTCAATGTAATCAAATTTATCGAAGGGGAAAAAACTAGAGCAACCATACCATTATATAATGTCAATGATCGTATAATGGTTGCACTTCAAATATCGCATGGCTCTCTGGTGAATTTGAAAAATGAATTAAAACAGTTAGAAGAAGTGCAAAATATTCCCGAGCAAAAATTGCTTGAGCAACAATAATAACAACAACAACGACCATATTTACTTGTGCAAAAGTATAAAAACGAGGGCTTGGGTCGATGATCATCCTCACCTTGCATGATACCAAAAAACGACCAGTCAGAAAGTACCGATACACCTCGTCCAGCTACTAAATCACCAGCAAAACGTAGTGATCCTACCAGTTTAAAGATTTCTTTAAATGAATATGAAGAAGACCTAATAAGACCAGTTCTACTGATTTATCTTTTCCATTTCAATAGTTGACCTCATTTGTGTAGGTACTACTTTCATCTTTTATTAGCTGACAAAAAATATATCCGAATACAGAAAAATTGTTTACTCAGATTCTAACCGAAAATCCAAACTTTCCGGTGAAAAGTATGACGTCACTCTGGAGAGTGATGAAGAAAATCGGATTTTCATACAGAAGAATAAATAACATATGTATACCAATGGATTCAACAGATTTCATCGCATCAAGAGCATCATATTTTCGAAAGTTAGATGAAATACGTCAAAATGGAATACTTACATTCTATCAGTAATTTCCAGGTGGCGTTTTTCGCCACTAAGAGTATTTTACACCGTTTTAGGGATAAAACATGGTTTAACAGTGGAGAAGAGAAACGAACTATCTGGGTTGATAAGCAGGGTCAAGGAAAAATGCGTACAAATCAAGGAAAATGTAAACTTTCCTTTGAATTTTTATGACACAAACATGTAATTTAGGACTTCATCTTGCACTGAGTGCATTAATCAACGAGAATGGTTTCCACCATCAATCAATCGATTTGCTCAAATGCGACCAAGAACGCTCTATGGATTCAATGCATTTCATACACTGGATTGATTAAACATGTTTCAAGCTACGAACAGAACATGATAGGAGGTTTGCTTATTTAATTGTTCTTGACGCTTTTTATAAAGAAAATGCAACTTCAATAACTACTTAGGTGCTACCAAAAGTAGTGGGTCACGCATCTTAATTTCATATAGACTGTTTGAAAGAAATTCTTTTCTTATGAACAGATAGAGCGTCTTTTACTCTATCTTTCTGTGCTATTTGATCACTATTCAATCGATATCATAATAATAAAATTATCATAAAAACTGTTTTTTGTGCAACTCCAGCTGGTACCAATACTATATATTATCATCCATGCATGTTTTCTTTTCGTTTTTCTTTATTTTTCTCCTCTTCTTTCTTTCATCTTCTTTTTCTTATCTCTTCTAATAACTAGCCGTCCAAATATTTTAGTGTACAAAAAATAATGCCGATGGAACAGAAAAGAAATAGAGAAACAAGTTCAACAATTGTTTATTTTATCAAATGTTCAAAATAATTACCTTGGTTACCTATACACAATTCCATTCTCTGAATTCAATTCTGGAAGGTGTTTCTCTATATTCTTCTTTATTTACACAATACATGAATTCGCTCACAGCATCGTATAATGATTCTGAATCACCTTGATCAGTTAGATTTTCTTTAATTAAGTCGAATAGCCAAAAGTTATATGGTGATAAATCTGGAGAATTAGGTGGATCTGGCATAACTGTGAAACCTTCCGATTCAAGATAATTGGACACATCTTTATGAATCTGTGGCCTTCCAGTATCGTGGTGAATTTTAATACTACTAGTGCCATATGAAGGGCTTTGACGTTTGATTTCGTCAACAAGAGGTCGTAAACAATTGTTGATGTAATAATGATGATGAATAGCTTGTCCTCGTTCCACACGATGAATGAAAACAGGACCAATTGACTTTTAAAAAGATGGAAAATAAGGTTCTTGGAGCAAACTTACTACGTCGAACTACAGTAGGCGGAGAATCTCCTCTTCCCACTCATGCTGCATTCGATAACTTTCGACCAATTTGTGTATGATAAAGCCACGACTCGTCATCAGTTATTATATCACATAAACGCCATGTTCCTTCTTGAAATTTTGCCAAATTTTGTTGACATCTTCGAACTCGTTCAGCCCGTTGAAAGTCAGTCAGATTCTTGTGTATATAACGAGCGGTAACCTTCTCAAGGTTTAAATGATCGGTGATGATTCTCTGAACGGTGCTATGACTTAAACCAATTTGTTCTTGCATCTCTTCTATTGTAATGCAAGGATCATCATCGATAAGAAGACGGACCTGTTCATTATTTTCAGATGTTGTTTCGGTAACAGGTCTGCCAGATCGTGCTTCACCTTCAACTTCTTCTCGGCCTTCACGAAACCATTTAGCCCATCTTGTAACTGTTGTATAAGAAGGAGCTTGATCATGACAGACAGAATATAATTCATCATAAATCACCCCTGCTGGGTTATTAAGTGCTGTGCTTACTTTAATATAAAAGCGAAAGTTTTCTTTATTCATCTACATCAAATGTATAGCGCTAAAGCTTAACCCTTCGTAAGTGGTCTGTTGCGAGTCGTTTATTAACTCAAAGTGATTACAGGCTTAAGCTGCGCAAGACTGAACTACTCCTCTGAAGTGGCAGGTATATATACCGGAGCTCGGACACTGAAGAACATTCCAGAAGATCATGAGTCAGATCAAAGGAAAGAGATGAAAGAAGTCCATCAAGAGAAACACTAGTACAGCACATAAAAGAGAAAATGCACTAGAATGACCTGAAGGGTGCGGGTGTGGGGTGTGAGTGTGGGTGTGAGCGTTGGTCTTTTCTCTTCTGTTATACTCACACCCACACCCCACCTGGTTAGAATGAGAATTTTATACAGTTTCGGAATGAGTGTTCACAAGTTTTGTTTTGGTTTTAGTTTCGTCGGCTATGGGCAAATTTTTCAACGGGCTCAAAAATGATGTTTTTAAAGAGTTTAATTTTGATCAAATTGTAAATTTCGACTAAAATCCTATTCAATGCAATAGATGAAACAGTTTTATTAGTTCATTTTTAAAGAGTTAATTTTGCTCTAAAAAATGTACTCTTGTTTCAAATAATACTTTACATGGAAAGTAGCTCTTCTAAAATATGTCGTAACTTTTGAATAATTTCATATTTCGCTTACGACAGTAGCTCATTTTGCAGAGAATTGAATGATCTACAGTGGTACCGAGTGCAAACTATTTTGAAATACAAATTACACACACTAAGTTTTGCGCAAAACTCTATGTTTTGCCTTGTACAGACATCTTTTTGAACTTGTAGAAAAATTTGCTCATAGCTGACCAAAGTTACATCAGATGAACAAGCATTTTGTACAAAAACTCTGGCGTCATTAATTAATCGTTATTCAAGTGATGTCTTGATGCAGTACTATGGGCAATCAAATGGACATCAGCTTAAAAATCGGAAGTCTACATTTGCAAGACTCACGTAGTGCTACATATACTTCGCACTAAGGATTAATTAATGGCCTTAAAATTTTTACTACAAAGTTGAAGTAGAGTGAGCTAATTAAATATTAATCTGAAAATAGCGCCATCTATACAACACATATTGGTTTCACGGAATCTATATCGAAGTGAGAACCGAAAACTATATATATTATCAATTTACATAATGTTCACTACCGATTAATACAAATAATTATTAAATTACCATGGATCATATCTAAGAATAAATTTTCTTGTTCTCTGCTGTAATTTTTCAAACGATTATATTATAAGTAAAAGAAGCGTCTTGTCACACTTCACTTTGGAACTTATTCAACTTTTGCCAGAATGTTCTTCCATATATTCTCTACTGCAGCAAGTTGCATAAATTCGCATAAAAATTCCTGAACACTACCGAAGACTTTCGAAAAAAAAACATTGCTTTTCAGGTATTTTCTATTTTTCACGAATCAAACAAGTTTTTATACATAATAAAATTATATTCAAAATCATCACAAGAAAGTGCATCGAGTCATATACCATAGTAATTTTTTGCCATTAGTGCCCACAAGTGAATTTTTCAAAAATATTGATCTTTTAGCAAGGATTATTTTCATTTTTGATGATAAATAAATTAGCCTTAGGACTAACAATCGCAGAGACGAAATACGTGTTTATTGAAAAACAAAATACTTAGCGCAGTCCAAAAGTAGTGGCGGAGGTACTTTATTTTCTTACAGAAAGCTTTAAAAACATTTCTTTTTCATGAACAGATAGAGCATCTTTCGCTCTTTTTTTCTATGCTATCTGATCACTATTCAACTGGTATCATAATAATAAAATTTCGATAAAATCTGTTTTCTTCGCATATGTGCTGGTAACATGAATGTTCGTGAGTATTTTTTGAATAAAGTTTGATAGAAACAGGATAGAGAACTGTGGTTTTCACCGTTGGAAAGAGGAGATGACGACGCATCGAACCATATATTACTGATTTCCATAATATTATTTTTGAAGGTTTTCATTCAATTCTCTAACCGTCGGGAAAATGCTGTTTTACGAAAAAAGAAAAAAAGCAAAAAAATCGATAAAAAATCGTAGTAGACGTCCGTCTGGAATACGTATTATCTCAAAATAGTTGAACTTAAACATCTGAGTCTTTCGCACTTTTTATATCTGCAATTAGCGGTTTGAATGAGAACCTTATTATTGAAAATTCACTGTAAACAATTCACAGGATAGGTTTGCTCTTTAAAAGGTCAACTGAAAATCTTATAAAAAGCAAGTTAGAAAAATCAGTAATACATGGTTCGATGCATCTTCATCTCTTCTTTCCAACAGTGAAGACCGCAGTTCTCTATCTTGTTTCTATCAAACTTTATTCAAAACATACTCACGAGCATTCATGTTCAGGCTACTAGCAAACATGCGGACGAAACAGATCTTATCGAAGTTTTATTATTATGATACCAGTTGAATAGTGATCAAATAACATAGAAAAATAGAGCGAAAGACGCTCTATCTGTTCATAAAAAAAAGAATTTTTTTTAAAGCTTTCTGTTAGAAAATAAAGTACCTCCGCCACTACTTTTGAACTGCCCTAAGTGCCATACTTACATAAAAAATAAAAATGGTCCCATTGTATGTGGGTGCGGATGCGTTTGTTCTCTTCACAGACTCCACACTACACCCGCATATATGTTAGAAACTTTACTGTTCATATTTATTCAGCATTTTTATTCTATTTCAAGATAGAAACTTATCCATCAGATCCTCTCTGATAATCTTGGCACCGACAGGATTCTATCGGAAGTGTTCGGGACTGTAGTGACCAAGAGTCCGAGAGTAGGACTCGACTGAATATCAGGAAGTTCTGAGGGGATTCCTCCGGTTTTCATCGGATTCCGATGAAATCTGGATCGAAGTTCTGGCCATTGGATGATTTGACCTGGATTATTTTGAGTCTCTGCTTCCAGAAAAGTAGACGAGGATGATCTGAAGGCAATGATGCTTCTCCCATTTCGACTGCATGCTTCTGATATTTAACTGCTTCCGGATATTTTGCCATTTTATAATGAACCCAAGCAATGTTGTTGTAAGAATCCGCTAAATTTATCTGATTCAGATGTTGAATTCCTTGTCGAATTTCAAGTCCTTTTTTCAAGAATGAAAGCGCTTTTGAGTAATCTTGCATCTTAGTGTATACCACACCGAGGTTATTGTAAGAATCAGCTAAATTCGGATGATTCGATGGTTGTATTCGCTGTCGAATGTCAAGTCCTTTTTCCAAGAATGAAAGTGCTTTTGAGTAATCTCCTGTATTATTATATATCAAACCAAGGTCATTGTAAGAATCANCCCACCCCCCACACCCACACCCACACCCACACCCACACCCACACCCACACTCACACCCACACCCCACCATTACAGACCTCAGCAACAGGGTATAGAAAACTTCAACTTTATTCAATAATAAACAGGAAGTTGAACAGTATCAAGAATATGAGTTTGACTACCATACAATATTTCAATGTTTTCATAAATGTTGGAAAAAAAACTAATATAAATTTATTAAAGTTTCTAATAATGTAATTATTGCCTATTTCTTAGAATTTAAATTTGCAGGTGAAAAATCCACAATAATGAGTAATAATAAGTATTGATCTCTCATACCGATGGTATAATCGATATGACAGACATGATTCGATCTTTTTATCAGTGTGAGGCATGTACAATATCAACATCGATGAATTAATTGAGATACCTAATAGTCTGATGAGAGTGACTGACACATATAAACTATATTATTCTAATAGGCGTTTTGATAAAATAATCGATGATGAAAAAAAAGTAATTTCAAATAAAAATAACAAAAACAATGATTATTATTGAGTGTATAGCAACAATAATAAAAAAAGATCGGGCGCACTGAAACGAAAGAGTTGCAGTTTTTGCTGTAGAAATTAAATGATCAATTGTTTTTCTTGTCAACAATTATTAACAAAAAACCTGCAATCAACAAGAAAGTTTTCAGTTTACAGATGACGTATTAACATAATAAGACTGAAGGATACACGTGAGTTCCACATTTTAGCTCTAAAGGAGATGTGATAACGAGCTTTTTTATGATACTTCTTCAAACTTTTATGAATAAATGAGTCAATATGTTTACTTTTGATTCTTCTTTGTACAAATAAGTTGAGAGCAAACTAAATAATCAAACATAATTGCCAATTATCGCATATCACTTCGTTGTTATATAAAATGATTGAAATATTATCCTATACTAATAGATCCGTGTACACCAAAACTGCGATTTATACTGTTTCTTTTTATCGTCCTGTGTGTTACCTGTTACATCTTAACTACAAGGGTTTATCGTGCGACAGAAGGACGACAATGATACAGCAGAAGACGATTTTCAACAATTTCTCGATCGTCTCAGTGACAAGGACCAACAAGTTGTCTACTCAGCCATACAAATGCCATTTATGGAGAAGATGCATACGTGTCGAACTGGTAAGCCAATACCACAGTACTTTCATGCAATTATGAATTATATGCTGAAAGAGTTGCAGAATAACATGAACGAAAGTGATAGAAATATTTTACAATTGGCTATTGATCGTGCCAAAAATAAGACGCCTTTATCAACTGTGACTCATCGAAAAAAGCGGAGGAAAATGCATGAACAGGATTTTAAAATTTTTTTCGTGACTTAAAAACATTGTTACAGTTTGCTTATATTACTATCGAATAAAGTTTTAACTTACTATTCACTAATTTCATTTGCTTCCTACGAAAGAAAGATATTCAAGTGATGCATTTCTACATCATAACGCTGAAAGACATAAAGAATTAAAATCTACAACCGAATTTTCACTCGAGATATTCTTTTAAAACTTGAAGCGATAGCATATTTTTTCCTACGAAAAATGTGGATAATAGAAACGCTCACTGGTTTTATTTGTGCTGCTATCGTACAGGCTTGGAACATTTGGTGAAAATATGTTTCGATCTTTTATCTATTCAAAAATGCCATTTTCTCTTCTGAAAGATTTATGAAAATTTTTGTCATATAGAAATAAATAATGATAACAGAAAATCCAAAGAATTTTTCTGTTTCTGACTAAAGATTTTTTTCCAAATCAAATGAAGTTTTCGTTAATTGAGCGATTTGCTTTCCAAAAACGATTTTCTTCATTGATATGAAAAGAAAAAGGTCATCATACATTGATCTGCAAGATAAGATCAAATATGTTTCAATTAGAAGTAAAATATTTTGTCTTTTCATTGAGATCGCTATGGCTGAGTGGTTAAGTTGTTTGACACATATCCACAACATATTGCGTTCGAACCTCGGTTCCATCAGTCATAGAATGACCTTGGACAAGTCACTAACGACTGTTTTATCTCGGGCCACCCATCCGATAACAAATTGACTACGTTGTTGACATACACTAAATGGTCCTTGTGACTAGTAGGTGGTTAGTCAGTATGTATGAGGAGCATAAGTAATTAAGCGAGAAGAACTCTGAGTCAGGCCGGCCTTTTGTCCAGAGCTACATTTAGTAATAGATGTAGGAAAATATGGGGCTTCTCGAAACTGTCTCCGAACAGCACCCTATACTGTAAGGTAGCCGAAAGGCGGGGTATTCTTCTTCTTCTTCTTTTCATTGATTTCGAATTACTTGAACAATGAAGAAGTTTATTTCGAAAAAAATGATCTGAATATCAATTAAAAAAAGAAATCCTTTTCCATTTTCACTTGAGTAATATCTCATCCTAGTTGAACTGAAAAAATTTTTCATAATATTGAAAATCAGATTGATAATTTAGATTTTTCTCATTCTTATTTTGAACGAATTTTTCGTTTTTGAGAGTGTGGAATGTTGATTCGGAAAAGACAGCCCACACCCGCATCCTAGTTAATATACATTCTGTTAAGTTCAGTGACTTTATAGTTTTACTTTTCCGATGGCTGCCAATATTCATAGAGCTCCACCACGTTCTCCTTACATGCTATTCAAACATTCATTCGAGTTGAGGGTGTGGGTGTGGGTGTTTATAGGAGAAAAGACATACACACCCACACCCACACCCTCCCCGCCTCCAAACCTACCCACATCCACCCGCACCCACACCCCACACCCCACACCCACCCCCACACCTCCACCCACACCCCACATCCACACCCTTCTTGTTAAGAAATATCTAATGAAAATTTTTATATTTTAGAAATCGGAAAATCAAGGTTATGCCTATTGATTTCGATGATATTATCATACATATTCGTCTAATTTGTCAGTATGTTGGATTCATCGGGATCTTCAATAATGATACTTATGAATAAATGCTAGTCACGAAGACATTGGTTTTTTTTAAATTTTTTGATAAGTTTTTGTGATGTTTCTCTACAAACTTACACTAATGATGTTGATGACTGAGGTGCTATTAACTATCTATCTTGAGGATGTGGGTGTGGGGTGAGTGTGTGTCTGTGCATAGAAATGAACAATATCCACACCCATCCTTAAGATAGATTCTGTATCCTTTTAACGCTTTAGAATTTTAATATCCTTTAATTAATTCCACTTTTATATCGCAGAAAACAGCAGCAGTTTAAAAATTTCTTAAGATGTAAGCTATGAATTATCTGTGTTTTTTCTCATATGCTACTGTCATCTTTAAAAAGTAACATTAATTTAGTCGCTGCATATATTT
This sequence comes from Rotaria sp. Silwood2, assembly GCA_905329745.1. NCBI lineage: Eukaryota > Metazoa > Rotifera > Eurotatoria > Philodinida > Philodinidae > Rotaria > Rotaria sp. Silwood2. The sequence continues at coordinate 2,366 of CAJNSZ010001291.1, read as the reverse complement.
ATCATATGTGATGGTCAATTTTGTTCCAATCAAATTTTTTTTCTGTTCTGTTTATATACACTGTGCCTAAACTGAAGAAGCATCCAAAATTTTTTGTGTTATTTTGATACGCAAATCCGTCGGATGCATAGATTAGACGGAGAAAAAGTCAATTGACCGCTTATCTATTGTCTTTATTTTTTGTTACATTTTCTCTCGTATTTATTCGTCATAGATATCTGTTGTGCTAATTGAAATAGTCAAACAAATAATGGGCAAACTTGATGGAAAAATTGCTCTTATAACAGGTGGTTCTGAAGGTATTGGTTTTGCTACTGCACAAATGTTTATAACTGAAGGTGCCGAACATGTTTTTATTACTGGACGTCGTCAAGAAATGCTCGATGATGCCGTGAAAAAAATTGGCGGTTCGAAAGTGACTGGTATACAAGGTGATGTGTCTAATATGGCAGATCTCGACAAAATGTTCAATATCATTGAAAAAGAAAAAGGTCGTTTAAACATTGTATTCGCTAATGCTGGTACTGGCGAATTTATGCCTTTTGGTTCGATTACTGAAGAACATTTTGATAATATATTCAATGTTAATGTTAAAGGAATGTTGTTCAGTGTTCAAAAAGTGTTACCATTGATAGCGAATGGTGGATCGATTGTTTTGAACGGAGGTGCCAGTTCGGTCAAGGGTATTCCTGGTGGAAGTGTCTTGTGTGCAACAAGAGCAGCTAATCGTTCTTTTGCTCGCTGTTGGTCAATGGATTTGAAAGAGCGAAAGATTCGGGTGAACGTTATATGTCCAGGAGCCATTGACACTCGTGCATGGGAAAAACTTGGGTTCAATGAAGAACAGAAACAAGTATTTATCTCTCAAGCTCTATCAACACAACCAATTAATCGTTTTGGTGCTGCTGAAGAAGTTGCTAAAGTAGCTCTTTTTCTTGCTTCAGACGATAGTAGTTACATTACAGGTATTGAACTTTTTGTTGATGGCGGTTATGCACAGATTTGAATTTGTGTTTTGTGTTATCAAATAAAATTTTCATTTTCAATGAAAAATAAAGTTAGTAAATGACACTAGATATGATTGTGATTTATATTGAATCATGATCTTTCTGTACCAATAAACGTCGACTATAATTTCATTTCATTTAACAGTCTGATAGATCAAATTTTTTTTTTGTGAAAACGTAAGATTATCAACGATTTAACGATTGATAAATTCAAATTCAGTTACGATTTTCTTCATGGGGTAAACTAACAATCTTTTTCTTTCTCTTCGATTTTCAGCTAAGAAACATATATTCCAAAAAGATTTTATTTGATTGTTTTGCCATCGAAAACATTGGTGTTGAACTTTTTGTTAAAAAGTATTCGAGTATGCAGTTGTTTTCTTTTTAACAGGCTATTTAATTTACGACTTTGAAGATTAGAAAAACAATTGAAATCTATCTTAAATATTTTTATGTGAGATTTATGTTTTCAAATTAATATTTAACTCCGTTAAAATTCATTTGCATTCAATTGATATTGAATATTGATAAAAGAAAATAATTAATACAAAAGGAACTTTTCTGTTTCCTGTGTTTCATTTCATCCATTAGTACAACAGATAATTCTTGTGTGTAAAAAGACAGAATGAATGTATTTGTTATTTTTACACTAAATTTGAAAAAAATCATCGAATAAATCTCGAACATTTTCGGTCAAAATAATAAGAAAAATGAATTCCTAGAAATACAATTCGAATAGAACACGATATTTGATAATCATCACATAAATTAATTGGAATGGCGTTTTTTATTTAGATTATTATTGTTTATAAAAAGCGAATAGATACATCAAATCAATTAACTTCTTTTTTATTAAAATATTTCCTTACCAATTCAAAAAATGTTTTCTTTCCTATGGAAAAAATCGAAAATAAAATATTTTTCGTCTAATAGTTCTTGAGATTGACATAACATCAGATAATCTTTTGTTTCTGAGTGCTGATTTTTCATGTAATTTGATAATCAATTCCCAGGTGAGCAAAGGATGGCTAAAAAGACTAGTCTGATATCTAGTCCAGACAGCACGTCTTGTATATTCTTTTCTCTTAAAACGGACTGCTACATGACTATTATCCGTTTCAAAATAGAAGAGACCTTAGTGTTTTTTTAATAACTTTTGAACGGAATATGATAGAGAGCTGCGGTTTTGACCATTGGACAGAGAAATGTTGGGGCCAGATTTCAATACAAAAATTTGATTGGTTCATAATGGACCAATCATATAAAATCCCAACGGACATTTTGCAAACATTATTTTGAACGCAATTCTGATATTGCTATGGATTCTGTCATGACAATTCGGTAGAAAAAAATGTTCTC
>CAJNSZ010001290.1:0-27399 GCA_905329745.1 Rotaria sp. Silwood2 | reverse complement strand
GTGCGGCGGTGAAGGGGGGTTCGTTCGGTTTTGTGTCTTGGTGCTGTTGGTGGGCGGGGGGGGGGGGGGGGCGATGAAGAAGAGTGGCCCAAGACCTTTTTATGGGACTCAGCCCCCCCTAACCCCCTCTAGTTACGCCACTACCCGACGTATTCTTTGATCGATATTGTACTGCCAATTATATAAATTAAAAGATATCAAGTTCATCTAATAATCATCTATATGAATCGATGTTATCTATTGGTAGTATAGAAAAGACGTATTCTTCTTTGACAAAATAATATCTCTATGCTCCTTTCGGTCAACGGGACTTACGAGATTTTACGGGACAATTCGAAAAACTTCGGGAAGGGACATTCGGGATTGGGACATGGGAAAAGTTTGTCCCGCAAGACTCTAGTTCTAAGCCACTTCAATCGCCGTTTAACTCGAAGTTAATATCAATTGATAGAGCTTAGAATTCTACATTCATGAGATCCCACTATAAGCCATTTGCTTTTAAAAACCTTTGATACAATAATCAAATACCAATTTTACTAGTTCACTTCAACATACTCTGACCCACTCTAAGTCATTCTCACTCAGATCTCAAAAAGAAACTTAACTTTCGACAAAAAAAAATTATTGGGTGTGGGTGTGTTTCACATGAATATTCATATAGCAAAATGTTTATAACGATTGTAGACTCAAAAAAGGAGCTTCAATTAGAAATGCTGATGGTAACCTCGGAAGAGAACAATTGACGTCATCAACTGGTTCCGATTGTCAAACAGGTAAAAAGTTAAAACTAAGATGATTCATAGAGCAAAAAATATAAAAATTTATTGATTCTGATAAAATGCAACGTCTAAGAATAACGCTAGGACCAAAATCAAGTACGAAAATTCATGTACTTGATTGTCATTGAAGCTTTGCAATGTTGATTTTATTTACAGAGCTAAAACTTTGAGAAATCAAAGATTTTAGATAGATGTGTATATGATAAAAAATTGAGCTCTTTATATCAAAAAACAAGTTTGAAATATTGTTAACAATTTATCCTTGTTTAGTATAGCACATCCTTGATATTGCCAATTTGCAATCAATGAGCAATTTCTGTTTATCTTCTACAGTAGTTGTCCTACTACGCTGACAATTAAACGACCGAGGATATTTCCCACAAAAGAACCAATAATGCTACCACAAAATCCACCAATTCATGGACACAAAGCTGCAGAACCAAATGTAAAATAAGCCAGAAATGCTTGGATAACAAGCGCAAAGATTTCGATGCTGAAACTTTTCACAAAACTCATAATTGTTCTCTGTAGAAATTCTTTCTCGTCCATCTGCCTATTTTTGTATTGCACACAGCGAAATATAAGTTTCAATAGTGCAACAAATAATTAATGCAAATGCATTACTAGTGGCGAATCCAGGATTTTGTTTACGTTGGATCTCAGCTGCAGAGCATGGGGCCAAGATGAAACTTATTGAGGATGATGTTGGACCCAAGTCATATTATTTATCAAAAAATGTTTACGATCGGTGTTTGCGAAAAAAAAAATTATTTTTACCGCCGCCCTCCTCAATTTTTTAAAATTTTAGTAGCATCCGGTTTTTTGAATTTAATCGTAATCTACATCGAATTCCATCTACAGATTTCAAATTTCATCTAAAAATATGTATCCATTCAAGAGTTATAACGTTTTGAATTTGTTTTCACAATTTTTGCAACATTTCGCAAAATTTCGAAGCGCTATAACTCCTAAATGATGCATATTTTTAGATGAAATTTGAAAACGGTCGATGGAATTCGATGTAGATTCAAAAAACCGGATACTAATAAAACTTTTAAAAAATTGAGGGAAGCGGCGGTAAAAAGAATTTTTTTTTCGCAAACACCAATCGGAAAAAATTTTTGATACAAATTGATGACTTGGGTCCAATATTATCCTGAATAAGTTTCATCTGGGTCCCATGCTCTGACGCTGAGATGCGGCACAAACGAAAATCCCGAATCCGCCACTGTGCATTACCAATGCCTTCTGCAAATAGTGTTGAACAAAATTTATCTTTGAACATACTCAACGCCCTCTCAATCGCTTCACTCATTGCTCCTTGGCAGAGCGCGCCTATAATTTGTTTTGTAACTAAGTAATCGCCGATGGCTTTAAGAAAAGTAAGTAATGGCGTGGAAACCCAATCGACAACCTTCTCAATTTGTTCACCATACCACAATCCTGTCTTGCACCAAAAAGCCAAACACTCACAATTGCGTAAAATGAGATTATAGTTCGAGGATGATATTTTTGATGATATATCGTCTGTAGAAACGATAAGACCTCCTCCAAATGTAACCTGCTTGGGAATATGTTGAGCACTGTCGATCACGAATTCTGGTTTAAGCGATTGAAATGTATAAGCAGTATCGGCTAAGTTAAAACTAGCAGCATTAGAAGCATACATGATACGTTTTAATGTGCAGTTTTGTTGAAAACATTTGAGTGAAACTTTTTGAATCACCGTATGAGAAGGTTTGCGGCTTTCATCATATGCACTAAACTCCAAAATTTCTGATTCGTCATATCACGGTTATTTAGAAATAAAGCAATGCCATGATGTTCATGTAATGGTGAACGTCAAATGTATAAATGATCTCCTATCCAAATATCTTCAGGTTTGACAGTATGAAATATTGGCATTGATAAGAATTTTCTTTTGAATTCTGATGGAATCTCTACGTGTTGCGTGCTTTATATTTTTATGGCAGAGGAAGAAATTGTTGATTTTGTCCAAATGTATAAACAACATTGATTGCTGTCGAAAGATCAGCAGAAAGCAAAAAATTACATTAGTTCGTGATTTTGTCGCAGTTGTTTTTTGAACAGGCAAAATATTCTAAATTTATATTTGGCTCATAAGAGAATGATGCATGTATTTGATTACTCATATGAAATACATTTTCCTCACGCCTACATTACTATGGCTCAATTGTGATAAGCGGTGTGAGTGACATAGAAAGGATGTCTCTGGTTGATGCAGGTCGGTATTCAAAACATTTAGAATGTCAGAACGATTGAATGACGCTAAGATGGGCTGTTTGCATAGAACTGTACGTTTTTGTTCTTTCTCACATTCTGATGAGTCATCAAAATCTGTCAACACAAATTGGGCACGCAGGATTCAGAATTTTATTTTATGCGTCTTTCGAGAAATTGAATTCACACTCTTACACAGAATTCTGATACTGAAAGAGAAATAAAAATCTGCCAGCAGCATATATATCTTACACAGTATGACTGAATGGCAGCTTCTGCTCAAAAATTTAAAAGTACCAACAGAATTTCACTAGAGTTCTGTTACTAAAGTATGAAGTTAAACCTAAGACAAGCGAGAAAGGATCGCAGAAAACAACTGAAAGATAAAATTCTGCTGAAGAATTGAAAATTACAAAAGAGAATTTCATTAAAATCCTGTTATTAAAGTACGAACTTAAAAGGAGTATAAGGAAGGATGAACCGTAAAATACAACTAAACATTACGATTCTGCTAAAGAAATTGAAAGTACCAGCAAAATTTCATTGAAATTCTGAGAGTTTCAAAAAATACAAATGGGTAAAACTTGCATTAGAATTTTGAATATAATTCTCGAGAATTTTGTGTAGAATACAAAGAAAGAAGTACAAACTTCTATTATTCAATGCGCAACAACACACATATTGTCTTGTATAGTGCAGAATTCTAAGCAGAGTATAAATTCAGGATCTCCACACTCATATACGTATATTGTCGATTCTATAATATAGAATTCTAGAGATTTCTTAGCAGAATACAAAGAGAACAACGCACAGAGATACTTGTTCCCTTCCAGATGATAGAGTTCTACAGTATTATAAGCAGAATTTTGTGGATAAAAATGGTAGGATGAATAAACTGCACATATTCACAAAATTTTGAATTATGTTTGAGAAGAATTCTGGAACTACTGCAAAATTGAAAGTGTGATTCATCATTACGTGCATTCAGTGTCTGTATAGAAAATTCACGAGTCTTCGTGCAAATACTTCAGTCTTGAGGGTGTGGTGATGTGAGCGTGGGCGTCGAATCACACCCAAAAATAGCAAATCTAAACATTGAATAAGACCCTTGATCAAAATACTTTCCTTTTCTGAATCACTTTTCATACCATCCTGATCAAAGCAACTTACAGATATACAATAGGAAAGTGCGCTTCTTACAAGCAATAGACGTTACTTAGGTATAAAGAAGTTGTTTTACTTCATCATAGCCGAACTGAATCAAGATTTTTCTCATTTGTTTCGGTTTTTGCCGTATCTATTGACATCTGTCCACATTCTTCCATATTCCTAACCTGTATAAAACTTATTGGCGTAAAGACTGATATGATAGTTTCAACTTAAAATTGGAAGTGATTCATTCGCTTCTGTTATTTTTTCCCAGCATAGTATTGTTACTTGCGTCGCAATAAAACGTTAACAAACACGCAATATTGAGTCGTCGATTTATCGAGCAAAGATTTTCTAGCAATGTTTGTTTTAAAAACAACATCTGAGCACATCATATTCTACATGCAATCAATATATAGAACAGGTCATAAAACTTGATATGTGGCATCACTTTTTTTGATAAAATCTCTGACGAAATGAGAGATTAGCTGTATATTTCGTTTTCTCTTAAAATCTCTTTGGATAACATATGGGGTTGACCCTCGTGCTCTATGGGAAAATAATTAATCGATTTAAAATGCTGAGTCATGATTGTTTTATCTATTAACGTCTTATACAGACGAAGAAGTTATGCTATTCGGTGAAAGATAAAATACGAAAACAATAGTCCCTTCCGATTTATAGTTGAAACTCCGCAAATAGCTTTGGCATATATAAATGGGTGGTTTCACACAGTCTCAAACAATTCGAGTACTAATTCACTGTAAGTACATCGTCGATATATTTTTAATCTAATGTAAGTATCTGCATGTATGTTTATCTTTATTAGATGTATTATTCTGTCTATAGTCTTCACAAAGCAAATCGCAATGTTAAGCATATTATTTCATTTAATTTATGGCTCATTGTTGGCAATAGTTATATTGGCACAAGATATAGATCAAAGCAAATTAGCCTGTTCACAGTCCGATGGTACAATTGAAGCACCAAAAGATTATTGTTCTCGTAAAAACGATAACTGTAGTTGTACAGAGGATTGTACAGAGAGTTTGTCAATAGCAAACTGTGTCTGTACACGGGCATATTTAAACTTTGCACAAGAGCAGCAGCTGACTAATTGCAGTATTTGGAGTCAACAAATGTGGTCTGATTACGTTTTTAGCTCGCGACAAAACTCAACCACTGTTAATCTATCTCCACCGGCTAGCAACACAGCAGGTACGTTCAAAATTATCACCATCATGATTGTCCTTGTTTCATTCATTTGTTTTTCCATAGACGGAAAAGGCCTACTGTTTTCCACAAATGATGAGGGTTTACCATGGCCAATAACAGATGGACGTGATGTCGGAAATCTACTAATACATGGCCCACATTGTTTAAAAATGATCGCAATTTTTAACAAACAAGTTCTCAGTGGAAAACCCATAGATAATATTTATGATCAATTACATTCGGAACACTGCCGTCGATTGGCTCGTCGAGTCCTATATTATTATCAAAATGAAGAAAAAAACTACCAGTGAGCTCGAAACCCCACGACGTATGTGTCTCTTTAATACATGTTTTTTTAGAGTTCGGCCAGTATCATTATGCAGTGATTTACATATGTCATATTATGCTACTTCCCAATCATTAGAACATCATAAAGTAGCTGACAAACACAAACACGCAGCAAAATATAGACATCAATCGGCTGAAAATTCGCCTGATGAACAAGCAAAAGATGAGGGTTTCGACTACAACATCAGATATAGACGTCAATCGGGCGAAAATCCATCTGTTAAGCAGGCAAAAGACGAGGGTCTTGATTACAAAATCAGATATAGGCGTCAATCGGCTGAAAATGCACCAAGTGACGGATCGGAAAAGGTTAAAAACATATACAAAGGTAAATAGGAACGACAGCTGACTAATCAGATGCAGAATTCAGGTTATGAAGATGATAGAATTTCTTATGGACTAAGTTATGGAAAATCAATGTCAACCAACGATAGTCAATCTAATATTGCTGCTACATCATGCTCGGTTTACGATAATATTTATACTAATGCAGAAAAAGAAGGATAAAAAAACCTTCACAACGGCGCATATTTGATACAATTTCCGGACAGAATTTAGGCAATCTTCTTGTCAAAGAATGGCTAGAGTTACCGTTGACAAAATCTGAACGTTATTTCCTCGCTGGTTGGGAATCAGAACTTGTTGTAAGAACAGCGGTATTTGGTATTTACTGCATTCAGGGTAAAGCTAAGCACGCTCCAATAACTGAGATTCGTGATCTGCTTTTAATGAAAGCAAAATAATATCACAGCTATAAATCTTAATGAACATTCTGTATTATCTAATCACGATATGTTGTGTGATGTATTACTATTCTTCACATTTATTTTTTTTTCATTATTATATGATTTTACTGTTGTACACTGATTTTTCATTACACATTTGAATAAAAACCAACAGCAAAACTCATGCTGGTATACACATATTTACAAATAGGTTGTCTCTTCGCTGCAGTTCTACAGTGAAGAAAAAGATTCTCCACAAATTTGTTCGTACCGCATCATGCTGCAGAGAGGAAGCTGCCACATTTACATTGATGTACTGCTATACCACTCGGTAACACTGGGGAGTATGTACCGTTTCTTCTATTGACGAACATCGAATTTTTCAAGAATTTGAAATTCGTCATAGACTTTCATGTGTAACTGTTCCGTTCATCTCTGTGTAATATGAACGAAGAAAATGACTTGAAAAAAAAGTGGCTAAGAAATGCGTTCTAATCGTACTTCCACAAGAAAACCTTTTCCTGTCTCAGTTGAATTTTGATGCTGAATAGTTTTGACATCATTCATGATAGGAGCAATTCCATGACCAAGGAAAACTCATATTATGCCATATAAAAGTTATTACAAGAATGACTATTCTACTGGGTTGTCCATCGATAGAACATCGTCTTTCTTAGATCTCTTGCTCTCCATTCGGTTTGATTGAAGTCATTTGTACATATCTTATGAAAAGTTAAGGGCTGAATTCGATGTGCTGCTCTCTGGTTTCTTCGGACAGTGATATTCGTGGAGCATGTCAATAATCAAGTAAATCTTTCCACAACAGATCTCACTTTAAGAATCACTGTGTTTTTCACATCGGCACAACGATCTTGAAAGTTGATGTATCACAAGTGGCAATAAACAGACATTCTCAACAATAGACTCCAATCTGTCACCAATACTGCACACTATAATAAAATGTATCTTGAGTTATAGTGTCGCAGGGGCAAGCACAAAAAAGTGACGTACTTCGAATGTGTTGTATATGAATTTGTCGTGTTCTGTCTGCTGACTATTCATTCACCTTTTTATTTTGCATACACAATTCCATATAGACAACTCGACTGAACATACAAAACTTATATATTTTCTTATTACTGTTTTTTCCGGATTATGTCTCAATTATTTATTAGTCGAGAACATGCCGACATTGATCGATAATTGAGAGAGGACTACCCTGAAGCGGTCTGATGAATATCGAGCGAACTTGAGACCGAACAGATCCCAACATCTGACCTACTTGAGTTTTTAGACTATGAATAATTAAATGGAAAAAATTGAAAAAAAGATCATAATTTTCTTTTACACAAAAGAATGAAAAATGCGCTGCATACTGGGTTCGAACAACGTTTTCAGAATGCGTCGCATGTGTCGTGCTGTCGCTGGACAGAATGTGTCGTACATTGTGCCGCAAAGTACGCCATATGCAATACATTTTTAGTGTGTATAGCAGATGATCTCATCTCGCAAGAGAGAATTTTTCACTTTCCTTTCGTTCAGATAAACATTGCGACAATGGCTCTTTATCAGAACTGAGCGTACTTGTATGACAGAAAATATTCACTTGAGGGTATAGGTATAGATGTGAGTATGCATGTTTGTGTGGAGCATATGTGTGAGTGTTGGTGAAAAGAAAATAAACACCCACACTCATCCATATCTCATGCCCACACCGCTTATCCACACTCACATTTACCCATTTCTCATACTCGACGCCACTCCATACCCATATTCATCCTATATTTGATTTTACAAAAAAAAATAAAATATGTTAGTTTTTATTTATCAAAAATAAGTTTATTTTATTGTTAAACAGGGGAACTTAATTTAATTTATTTAAAAATTAATTTTTAAAATTCATTCTTTTATACTTTTTTTACTAATTGAATCTATTATTTGGCTCCATTGTCTGAAGAGATAAAATTAAAACCGTCAACAGAAAGAACTTTTATGTTATTCTTTTTGATAAGTTTTTTTTGAGGTCTTCTTGAATAAAGTCAGTGTCAGGAAGGGTAGGTGATAATTTGTGCAGCTTTAATTTTTGTACGTGCCCTTATGTTCTGTTCACATTTAGAAGAGGTTAGAAATTCTTTCTCAATTGGCTGGAATAACTCACAAACCATATTTTTCTGTCTGTTGTCGTTTGTCATTCCGTGCAAAGGTAAAAAAATATTACCGTAGCCGGAATAAAAAGACTAACTTTATAAAATTGTTCGAATGAAATAAAGAGGTATTCCTATAGCACGTGCTCCACCGTTAACATGTGGAGCATTTTTTCTATGAAAAGATGCACCAGTTATAATGATACTATTAATTAACGGTGAAGCACGTGCTAAGGAATACCCTACCACATCAAGCATTGCTCATTCGTAACACTTAGTACTATGTTTATGTATACAATGGTTGCTTGTTAAACATGAGTACTGATGTTGTCCATTACTGACGTTATTCAGAAATAGGACCATCTTCTTGATACATATATTTTCTGAAGTGTTAATGTATAGTGTGTTATTATTTATTTAGACGATCTTCGTAGGCTAGCATGCAATCAATAAAAGATTACACCGAAAAAAACCCTTCACTATTGCTCAATCTGTAAAACATCGACTCAATAGAATTGGCGACTAAGAGTATTTTTTTTATTCTTGTATGTCATGTACATAACTCAGAATTCTTCTGATGAGATTGTTGAATGAGCCAACCACCAGTCACTTTGAAGAAACAAATATGATACATTTTCACTACATTGATAATTTGAGTAATTGCTTTTTCAATCATTACATTGAATTGTATTAAATTCGGTTCATCTATTCGACATTGTATTCTCGTTACATTTGTCGATGTACAAAGTAGTTTCATACTGTTCATCTGTTTAGGTATAAATATTTGGTGGAGCTTATCCTTTTCTTTTCCAAATAAAGTAAATTCATTTTTTTCTTAGTTATTCAAGAATGAATTGTCATTTATATCAGTCTAAATTTTGTTGCTCGAGAAGAAGTCATGGCTAAAAAGCAACGATCAATTTGTTAAGAGGATATTACAGAAAAAGCTTTTATTTTTCATATTCTCGAATGAAAATAGAGTGAGAAAAACATTGAATATCTTTTCAGAGATATTTCGCGAACAAAGTTTAATATCGAAAGATGACTCTTCAATAAAATACAGAAGTACCTTGATAAAGGTTTATTTCAGCTTGTTACCGTTGATTTGAGCTACGTTGTTGCTATACAATGATATATGATGTAAAAGTAAAGTTAGAAGTGCTGGACCCTAGTCTCTTCAATCAAATCGTACTGAAAGAGGGTATGGGTGAGTGTGACGGTATGGATGTTCTTTTCATCAATACTCATACCCACACCCACCCACACCGGCGCCTACCCTCGCCCGTCCCGGTAACTTTTTTTCCATTAGCCTCAGTGGTAGTTCTGGTGAATCTGATCTATTCTTGGTTCCGATTCGATTTCGCCCGTTTGCTTTTTCATTGGTACCGATCCCGATGATTTCAGTTTCTTGAATACCGACCTAATAATACTACCTGTGGTGTGGTTTAAAGTAAAAGATGTCGAAAATAAAAATGAGGAGTGAAGACAACGACGTAAGAGTGAATGAAATTTCTACTCAATACAGTTTCATTTCTATAAACAAACTTAGCAAATCTGCAATCATTGATTGAGCAGCTTCTGTGAAAATCGGGCGTGGCTTATGCAGAATAGTTCTTATATCACTCTTTTTATTTAATCTGAATCATTTAAAGAAAATGAAATTTTCAAGATAAGAATGAAAATTCATTATAAAATTCTGATTAACATCAACGATATAAATATTATGTATTTGTTATTTTATCTGTACACAGAATTTCCAATTTTATTATATCATATTCAATGACACGGTTTAGTAAAACAACAATTTTCAATTAAAAATTGACAACGAGTAGATTATTGTAGACGACTAAATATAAATATGAAATTTCATATAGCCACTTGTAAATAGTACAGACTAATATGTCGATATAATATATGCAATAATCCCATACAAGAGATCAAACATCATTATAAAATGAAAAAAGATTTTAAATAAATAAAATCAGTTGCATTACCATATCACAATATTTTTCTATTTGGATACAAATATTTTTGATTAGTAAATGTATTTGATGCGAAAGGATCATCAAAACTGGATACATTTGAGCATCAAATTTATGATTATCAGCAAACCAATTAGTACATGAGCAAATAGAATTACATAAAATAAAATGAGAAAAGAGCTTATTCACATACGGCAAAATAAATGGCAGAAAGAGAAGGACAATACAGAGCAAAAATCGTGATAGCAATGCTGTTCAAATTTTTTTGGACGGTCTCAATCTATTCTTTCTTTGATGATGTTCAACAACTTCACAGGACATTTCGTTGTATTTACTGTGCTAAACGGATATTTGTTATGATTTTATTTTTGAATCTAGTTGACGATATTAATACAAATTAAACTGTTGTTTTGCAAAATCTTTCGCCTGGTCGTGAGATGTTGCTGTGTGCAACAAATTTTATTTTATATTTGACATTTTTCGATGTCGTATATTGTGGTAATGAGACATCATCTAGAAGTTTTCTAAATTATTGGGATCATATTGATCAAATGATACCAATATTATTTCGTACAATTTCATGAGCTAATTAAGATTCAAGATAAACCCCTTATCTACTGAAGATACACCGTCTATTAATCATAGGGGTATAACATTCTATTATTCATTTCACAATAAATAAGTTTGGAGATCAATTATTTATACTTTTCACGATTAAAAGACATTGTTTTCTTTTATTTAGACATTATAAAACACAATATATATCCATCGATTACAGTCACCAATACGTGGTAATCCATAAGAAATTCGTTATCTTCTGAGAGAGTACAAAATTTAAGTCTTTTTCCTTTTAAAAGTAGCTACTTATCCATACAATTGATCATATACTTTGAAGTAATTATTTATATATGAAAAGTAACATCAACACATTAAAATTTCCTTAATAATTTTTGCTAATGTTGATAACGTATTGAGTGATATAAAAATAGTCGACTTTACTTCTATAATCACTTGATAAAAAAGCCAGAACAATTTATGAGTAAGACTCAATTTAATTCTTTGTAATTATTTCAAGAATCCGTTTTTATTTAAACACTATCGTGAATGATAATTGTGATCTAATTGTTTTAAACAATATTATTTTATTAACGTTTCGTTCACGTTTCTTTTATAGATTCTATTATCATTTCAAATGCAAAATCTCAAAGGAAGACCTAGTAGAAAAAAAGTTGAATGTCATCTTTTTATAATGAACAATTTGTAAACATATTAACAATTTATGATTGTTAATTGGACTGAAGATGATACCAGATCATGTAATATAATAGTGATAGCTAATCAAAATAATTTCTTTTTACTTATTAATCAAAACCATATGAACATTCCACAATCATCATCATCAAGAACAATAAGCAACTCTTCATTGCATGACAAAACAATAATGCGATTTCGTAGAAATTTGATAAATAAAGAGTATTCCCAATAAGCCAAATCAATGTCATAATCAATGACATCCTAACGACGTCGAAAACAAAAGTCAAAGTCAATGACTTTCAATGCTGTCGTTGCAATAATTTCGCTACTTGTATCATTTGTTGGATTACGCATATCATACAAAAGCACACGTGACGAGTTTAACAGCGGTAAAGTTGAGAGTATATGTAAAGCGATCCAATCATCACCTGTAAAACTAATGGATTAATAATGAAGAATAATTTGAATAGATCGAATATTTGTTGCAATTGACCAAGTATTTAGTGCATTAAGACTGTCTATAAGAGTAAGATGAGTAACCATCGGTAAATTGAAAGAAATTTGACTATCACATCGAAATAAATGAAGTTCAACTATTTGATTCCAAGACATTACATGAGAAAGAAGAGTAGCAGATGATGGAATATTGTCTGACATATTCAATTTAACAAGACGAGAAGAACCAATTGTATTAGCCGGAGAAGATGATGTAAATACTTGTAATTCATTAATATATCTATCAGGAATACATAATTGAAAAAATTCATTAAAGATCCATGGCAAAGTATAATATAGATGTTGTCGATTTTTCAGTTTTTTTCACTAAAAAATAAATCAGTCAGATTCAATGAAAGAGTCTGTTTACTGTGGAAATGATCGATAAAAGTTATACAAAGGGTGATAACTTACATAATAGTCGTCAGGAGTTGTGAATGGTTGATTATCAGGCCAATAATCAGAAACAAATGTTGCAGTAGCTATTTCTTGTGGATGAGATTGACTACCACGGTACATATTTACTAAGTTCACTATGTAATCGATTGTCATCGATAATGAATGCAAAATGAACATCAACATGACGATAATCAGTGAAAAATTCTGAGTGATTCATTTGATTCAGATCATCAGCATTAATAACAATAGAAAAATTCATTCGTCGTAAAATAGGCATAATATTAGAAGAAGTCAAAATATCAAGAAATGTCCATTCTTCTCCGAAATGCCATTTAAATGGTTTGACAAAAGTAAATGTATGCAAGGCTTTCACTCGACATAAAAATTCTGTATCGGATATATCATAATGTGAAATAGTGTATGCATCATTCACTTTTACGTGGAATTGCTGCAATGGATGTCGTAATGGGTGCGTTAACATAAGAACAATTAGAAGGTCTAGTCCTGTCAATGTAATACGAAGGTATGTCAGAGGTGTTCGTATCGTTTCTAAAAATCGACGGTTCAGGGAAAAAGATGATTCCACTCCGAAGTCAAGCGAACGAAGAGCAGGTAGACATTGAAGAACTTTCTTCATGAAACCCTCAAAAGTCTCTAAATTCCATGACACAAGATAAGGTGCGTTTGTCGAACCAACCTATATATGAAATAAATAAAGATGCAAAGAATGTATACAATATAGTAATTGAGAGTTGAACTTTTTCCTTCCCTTATCCAAACTTCAGACAATAGAAATTCACCATGAAAAGAAAAGAAACGTTTGAGAAGTGTGGATCTTCCTAGCTTTTTGGCATATGTACAAGAGTCAACTTTTCGTAAGTTTTTTTTTGTTTATTTGACATTAATTCTTTCAAAACGTGTAGAACAAAGCATCTAAACCATACAAAAAAAGTTAACATTACACTGAAGAACTAAGGATTAATTACATATTAGTTCTCAACCGGTTACGCATATGTCAGCGTCCAATCTCGAATTCTCACTTTGGACTAGTCCAATACCGGATTGTGGTAGCATTTTTCATTAAAACCTCCACTCCTCCCTTGATAATGGTAGGATTCGTTTTTTTTTCTTGGGGAGCTGTGCAAAAGCAATGCTATTCCAGATAATAAAATTGTTGATGAAGCAATTAAAGCAGGACTCAGGAAGTTATGGATAAGTTTTTATAGGATAGCAGCTTTTATGGAAAATTATTCATAAATGTTCGAGTCCTTACTAGAGATGTGCAGGATAAGCTTTTTTCGTACCCTGTACCCTGATCGAGAGGACTTTTCTTACCCTGACGCTATCCTACCCTACTCTGTAGAATATCTATCCTTATCTTTCCCTATGAAGTTTTTATCTGTCTCTCACTTAATCTGACACTCTAGCTGAAAGACTGTAAAAATGACGGATAATTAAATAATATGACATTGTTCCTATTTATTTCACTCTTTATAAATCTGCATAAACAAATCGCTCGGTACTATTTTTAATAAGTAATTGATCGATACTGTTTTCTATCAGAAATCAATTTTAGATAATTGTAATTGATGTCATATAAAAAAATAGATGCAAGCAAATCGACCGATATTTTCTATCCACCGACCATTATTATATCAGGTGTCACGGCTCACTCTTTGTCAATTCATTTGAGTAATGACACTTAAAAGATATCACGCAAAAAGCCCATCGGTCTCAAGTCCCTGACAATAACCGAAAACTCCCACAACAACACACATGTGCTGCAACTTCCGTGTTTCTTTTGGTTTGGACCTATTAAAATATACTCGATTCTTAACCTTACCGTATCGTACCTTGAAAAATTCTTACTCTGACCCTACCCTGCACATCTCTACTCTTTACTTAATTCCTTCATTGATAGTTGCAATACCTGAGATATCATTGTCTCAACACATTTCACCAATAAGGATTACAATTCAACGTGTATCTAGGGACTAATGGAGGTTTTAAGGAAAACTTTTTCTCCAATCCAATATTGAACTGGTCCAAAGTGAGATCTGAGATTCAACACGAACATATATTTGAGTTGGTCATAACTAATAAGAATACGACTCTGCCATCGAATATATCTGATCTATTTCGATGAAAAGTCAAGTTTGGTAGCATCAGCTTCGATTAATTCTTTCTTTCGAAACAACTTTTTTTTCAGACATGCTGTCTCAAAAAACTTTTTTTCTAGTATCATTTTATATACCAAAAACGAATAAAGTGTCAAATAATAATATACAAAACATTTGTATTTCTGTATTTTATACATTCCATTGACTGCTCTATAGATTGTATTCATTTCCTATTAAAGTCATTTCTAAATGCACTTACCCTACAACAATAACTACTTGATTCAACTGTACGATGAATCAATGATTTGGCATGTTGTAATATAAAATGGCAAATATCAAAATAATCAGGCAGACCCTTTACTCGTAATGTTTTCAAATGAGGTAAATAAGGCCATTTACTAAGTTGCAGAGATGATGCATAACAATCAATGACAAATGAATGTATTCCATTTACACGAAGTAAAGATAAAAGTGTTTGGAATTGATAATATCGAATAGATGATAAATTGACATTGCGATAGAAATCTCGCTCAAGTAATAATGTTGTCAGACGAGTATTGAATTCACTGAATGCTCATAAAGCATCTACACGAGATAGATAAGAAAATATTTCGATTAATGATAGATCAGGTAAATCATTGAAGAAAATGACCATTGTTATCAAGTGAACAAAACGTCAAATGGTAATATGATTTCGCCTTTTTATAGCGATATATAGAATATTTCATCGTGGACAATCATGACACATTTCTCTCTCCTCTTTGTAAGTGTTCATATACGTAATAAAACTAAAGCATTCTCAAAAATAAAATTTCTTTCTTCTTTTAGTGTGTTGTGTGACGAAAAAAAGCATGGCAAGAATCACTTATTGACTCGATGATACACTACCAGTAGCGATACCTAGTTCACATCCCCACATCAGGAGAAAAAAATATGATATATTCGACATGAACATTTGTTATCTATACAATTTGAATAATTTTTATCCTATCAAAAAGACTCATGAATTCAATAAATTCTACTGATCTTTGATTCATATTTATTAATTTAGCCTTCAACACTTTCAACAATCAAAATCAAATAACCAACACATGATAGTTATTCTTATTTAACTACAAATTCATCATCAACAAGAGTAATGATCGAATCTCATGCGGAACCATTAATAAATGATAATAGTAAACAAAAACTGCCTCAAAACCATGCATCAAATAAACAATTACTTAAACATTCTGTTCAATTTATCTCTAAAGATTTGCGTGTATATCTTGAACTAATTATTCACAAAATGAGCGCCTGTGTAGATTCCCATCCGTTTCGGCAATCAGTAGATTCAGTTGCTCTTAATATTCTTGATAATTCAACAATAATTAAACATCCGATGGATATATCAACAATGTATAATAACTTATTACATGGAAAATATAAAACTTCATTAGAATTTTGTAATAATGCACGGCTTTATAATAAGAAAATTACACGTGTTTATACAGTGTGTGTACAAAATTTTCGGAAGTATTTGCTGAAGCGATTGATCCTGTTGTGCAAGCATTATGTTATTGTGATGGCCGTCAATATATTTATCAGAAGTTATATCTTGTTATAGAAATCAATTAGGTTGTCAAATACTACGGGATGGAAATTATTATTTTTATAACAATCCTGAACCATCACGATTAAATTTATCCGGTGATAAATATATATTTTGTGCTAAATATTTGAATTCAGTTAAAAGTGTTTCAATACTTGTTGTTGATGATCTAACTGAAATATTAGTCGACATACCGAAAACATTATTTCTACCCGCTAAAAATGACATACAAAAGCCTGAAAAAATGATTGCTTGTATTGTTTGTACATGTAGTTGGCCTCAAATATGTGCATTACATTTAGATCAAATATGGCTTGAACGTTTTATATGTAATATGTATATACGTGAATATAATATACAAGGTCAAGAAAATCGTTATGTGGCACATAGATTAACAGTAACTAATTTAGTATTACAATTAGAACAACGTGTTAATGATTCTTTACATAATCAAGGTTGTCATAGAGGTCGTGTTACAATTCATATATTAGCTGCTAGTGATAAAATAAGTGAAGTGAAACCACGTTGAAAAAAAACATCATCCAAATCAAGTATTAGATGGTTATCCATATCGAGCAAAAGTTATATTTGCATTTCAAGAAATTGAAGGCGTTGATGCTGTTTTTTTTTGGTATGCATGTGCTAGAATTTGATGAACATTGTCCAGCACCAAATACACGACGTGTTTATATATCTTTTCTTTTCTGGATTTCGTAGATTTCTTTCAATCAGCAATTTTTCGTACGTGGATTTATCTTGAGACTATAATCGGATATTTGGATTATGTTAAACAGCTTGGATATGTTTATGCTCATATATGCGCATTTCGCCAAGTGAAGACTCTGATTATATATTTCATTGTCATACAGTTGAACAACATGTACCAAAACCAAGATGTTTTCAAGATTAGTTTGAAAAGATGCTTAACAATGCCATTGTAGAACGCGTCGCTATTGATTATAAGGCAAAGAATATGTTCAAAATTAATACTAAATCTTTGTTAATTTGAACATTCGTTAAGAAAAAAAAGAAACATTTCCCATTGAATAATTCTATCAGACAAATCATTGATCATTTATTTTAAGACCTACTCAGAGAAATCGAAATTGAGATAAATACATGCAAAAATAGTGTAAGATTTGATCTTTCATAAACGAGATCATTTTTATATGGATACACTAGTATCAGTAGAACAACTACAGGATATAAAACTACTCGTACTTATCAGTACTTTTCTTGCCGAAATCTAATATGATAAAAATACTAGCAACTACATGGTGGATGTGGGTGGGTGTGAGCATCCGTGTGCGGGTGTGGGTGACTGTGCCAGCAGGAAAGTATCCACACTCACACTCTTTCCCGAAAAATGGATTTTTAAAAACTATCATGTGCTCTAACAAACGCGTTCAAAGGGGTGTTTCAGTTGGCATTTTAAGCTGAAGAAGCGCAATGTAAATAAAAAAACTGTTTAACACGTTGAAATAAAGCACAATGAGTTTGAACGCAATAATAGCATTTTTTTGCTGAAAGTTACCGTTGAAACGCTATGATGTACAATTTTTTTTATAGATTACCCTTTGAAAAATGATTAGCTAATGACCGATCTGCGAATAATTCTTCTAAGGTCGACTTTACTTTTTCTGTCCATTGAGTTTTTGCACGAATACATTCGATTGATGCTTGAAACTCAACTTTGGGACTTCTCTACAAAATGTAAAGTATTACATTGTAACTTCTGAATTGATTCAATGAAAATATTTTGATCAAATACTTGTTCATCAATTTATATTTACTATTTCAGTATGCAAAGAGAAACATTTCTTTCTCTTCGAATATTGACCAACACTGTTGTTGAATGCTTTGCCAAGTTTTCTTTCTAACTTGAAAGAAAAAAGGATATTAAACAATATAACTCGATGAACATCCTAATTGTGATAAGACTATGTTAGAAAATTTTGGATTATTGTACATTGAAATAATTATATCAAAGTACTGTTAAAACTTTTTATGTTTAATTTCAATGTAAGTGAATTTTTCAATGCATTATGTTCGATTATCTTAGTTAAACATTTAGATTACTCTATTTCAGAAACAGAATGATATATAGAAAATAATGTAACACTCGCCATTCCAAGATAGTAAAAAGTTAACAAAATTCTTACAGTTTAGTCAAGTGTTTCAAACTAGAGAAGTAACATTCCTTGTCCTTTGAGAGTCTTGTAACATGCGTGATTCTGCATTTAAGGATGATCACTCATATTTTTTAAATATAAAATTTCTCAGTTTCAGATTTTTTCTGCAACGATAGAAGACAGTTTCAAGCTTCTTATTCTTCTGAAAAAATTACTCCTAATACAGCAACTACAGGTACCCCAAAAAGTATCCGGACACTCTCATGTTCTTTTTTTGTATTTCGTGGTTGGCGAAACAGAAACAAGAGATACATTTTTTTCTTCGTTGAAATATGATGCCAACCGATAGAGCTCACTTTCCTCGTTGTAGCGGCGTGCAAATAATATAAGTCTGATGTCAGAAAAGCGGGCACCTATCGTATTGGAAAATTGAACATTTTCATGAGAAACGTTCTCGTAATTCGAGATGATAGTGAAAATTGCTGATTTTTATAGAGAACTTAGTACGAAGTAAGGACTATCCATTAGTGAAATAAGAAAAAGTTTATCCCTTGTTTCTGTTTCGCAAACCAAGACACACGGAAAAACATGGAAATGTCCGGATACTTTCTGGAGTACCTATACTCTGATAAAGACCTATATATTAGCAAATTTTCAGGGCATAATTCGAAAATGTAACTTTATCACAAAGTAATGTCCCTATAGAGTCTTAGAAGAAAGAATCCATGAAAAACTCAATAATTCAGTCACAATTCAACATCACCAAGAATTCTTTAAATATTGACTTTATTCTAATGAATCGTTACTATTCAAGAAAACATAGAATGAATAACGTTTAATCTTCTAAGCTTCGTTTCCACGTAAGAATCTCTTCTGAAATAGGCAAAAAAGAATTTTTTGTAGATTAGTCAAAGTTCATGGGGTTGACAATATATCAGTTAACTTTTTTTCATAAGCATAAAGATTTGAAACTATTCTCTAACACCAAAGAAAAATTCAGCTCCTTTAATTGAATCATAGTATGAAATAATCAATTTTTGCCTTGTTAGATGAATTCTACGATATCATGAACAAATTCATTTTGATTCGTCGATAAAAATGTCAAAGATAAAAATTCAAATCATAATATATTTTATATCTTTTTGCAAAAAAAAGAATGTTGTAAATATTTCGATACAGTTAATAGATCAAATCAGAATTATACATAGAGGTCGAAATTATTCCAAATTCGAAAGTACTTTATGTGATTGATGATTTTTAGTTATTCGATCATTTGAAAATTACAAAGATGACATAAATTTTACCGATAAAATACCATTTCGGGTTCAACTATGCTTCTTGTGATCAGTAAGTATTAAGAGACTCGCATCTATGTTTCATCGCCATATTGTGAAACTATTTGAGAGTACAAGCATTTATTCCATTGAAAAATATTCTTGATGACAAAACAATATAATTAATATGTATTTTATAAGCTTTGACAAGCAAAGAGATTACACTTGAACAATTACATGAAATTAAATGCAAGATTCAATGTTCAGAATTAAATAATGTGTAAAGAAAAAGTTAGATTTGTTGAATGAGTACATTTTTCTTGGCTTCAACAAGTCTGGCCAATTTGAAAGCAAAGTTAACCATAATTATCTGAAAAGGAATTGAAGTATAATATTAAGAAAAAATAAATGAGGTAGAATACTTATACTTACTGTAAAAATGAAAACACTAATACATATAAGAAAAAAAATGAAAACAAAGCTTGAAAGACCAACCACAGCGCCCTTGATAACGGCTTTGTCAACAGAATTTAGAGCAGTTGAAGTGACAGGAGTTGAGTTTGAAAATGAGGTGACAGCAGTTGAGTTTGTAAATGAGTCCAACTCAATTAAATTTAGAGCAACCAAAGCAACGCTTGTAAGAGCTAAACTTGCGAGAACACCCATGAAGACAATTACAAGTACAATACTCATGCCAACAAGCATGATCACACCTAGCCAAGCGAACTAGAAGTCGAAAATTTAAACAAATCAGTTTTAATTCGAACACTCCGTTGAGATAATATTCATTTAATAACTTTTCTAAACTGGTTTCAGAAAATACCAAACGTCAATGAGTGTATTAAAGACTTTGACAATCGACAAAATTGTCAAATGTCGCTTTTCTAAGTTTTTTTGCATAATCCTATGGCACTAAAACCCAATAGTTTTGTCTATGTTTTACACATTAAAAGATGGTGAAGATTAATACAATAATAATTTTTTTGCCGAATTTGATAATACTATAGGCCGCTAGATAAACATTCCTCAGGCAGACAAGTAAACAAGAAACACCCTGAGTTATACTGTTTAAACAGTGTATAGTATGTCCTCAAAAATGTGTTAATCATACTTTAAAAACGTTTAGTTGTTTAACATGTCTGTACCAATTTATAATCGTCTTTTGAGACATATCAAGCAGTGTTAACAGTTTATATGTTTTCAATGTGAACCTGTTTTAACAATCAGCAAATACTTCATGTCAGCCATAGAATATAAAATAGTTTCGCTAACAATGAAAAGACTAAGTAAAATAATACAAATGCTTGATATCGCACTTTCAAAAAGCATTTCATAGATGCTCATCTGTGATTGATACGAGACCAAGACTTTTTCGGAGGATGAGGGCGATGCTGGACAGAAAACGCATTTCAAGGCTCATCTGAGGTAGCATCAAGTCATTTTTCATTTGTTGTTCTCAGAAAAAGTCCTCAAGATTGGGCACGATCGCTCTGTCACTTCTCTCAATCCGATATTGGTGCTACTGCAGTTCATCGGCGCTGTAGAAAAACAAGTCTAGTATTATTTATATGTTTCATTACTTTTTTTTTTTTGAAAAGTAAAGGTTTCTTGATTTTGTTACACTTTGTTTTTAGATATTGGGTGACTATTAATAAAAATTCCGTAATTAAAAGACACTGATGTAAATGAAAAACAGAAATAGACTGAAAAACGATTTTCTATATAGATATTTCTGTACTATAAAAGACGACTCAAGTTCTAGCAATAAAGCATCAAGTCAGTCTGTGTGTTGCTTTTTTTTTGACAGCCTAACTTCTAAAATTTTCTTGAAATGAAACATTAGGAAATGATAAATAGTATTTAGCCAATCAAAATTGATTAGTAAAAAGTTATCAAAATAAAAATGAAATCTGTGTTTAAAGCTAAAAATAATCAAGCTGTATTACATTTTGCATAAAATATTTTGATGCAGATTGTGTGATATAGTAAGTATGCAATCATGGTATTTTCTCTAGTGCAGTGTTCCGGCACACTATGGAGAAGTCCCTCTTGTTCTCTTCTGTTTTTCTCACGATGTTTTTCTCATCCTATGTTGGGATATTCCATCGTGACATATATACAGTGTGCTCTAAAATTTTTTTCGTTCCATTTCACTATTGACTGGACTTTATTGAATAATTTTGTTTTGAATAATAGATAAACGCACAGAGTTTTTATTTCTAAAGATA
The DNA here is from genome assembly GCA_905329745.1 of Rotaria sp. Silwood2. NCBI lineage: Eukaryota > Metazoa > Rotifera > Eurotatoria > Philodinida > Philodinidae > Rotaria > Rotaria sp. Silwood2. Next base: position 5,323 of record CAJNSZ010001290.1, on the reverse strand, counting down.
AACTTGAAAAGCATCGCTGAAAGTTAAGACATTTAGCCGAAATGCAAAAATTTAACTTGTTTTCTCTTTTCGAAAAAATTCATGGACGATATGTGTTTTAGTTGCTGGAATTTTGATTTGGTACTACTCTTTTTGTTTTTGTAAAGACATACCGAAAAAAAATTTGAAAAAAAGATCGTTCCAGTATTGGACAATTTAAAGATTCGAATAACTCAATAATTCGAAGTTATTAAAAAATACATGCTATGTAATGCTTTTCTAGAAAAAGAAAGCAGACTAAATTTTCTGTATTTTGGCTAAATGTCTTAACTTTCAACAATGTTTTTGAAGTTTGTCTTTAGAAATAAAAACTCTGTGAATTTATTCATTATCAAAAACAAAATTAGTCAACGAAGTCCAGTCAATAATGAAATGGAACGAAAAAACTTTTAGGAAGGGAGTTTTAGGACACAATGTGTATATAGAGATCGTCCAATGTTAGAAGTTAGTGTCTCGTCTTTATCTTCCTCGTTATTGTTCACTTTTCCTCTTCTCTTCTCGCTTGTGAATGCACCGGGTATTTTGAATCGTACATCTCTGTTTGACCAGTAGATATGACAGATTATATATTGAAAAAAACTTCGAAGACATTACATACCACGCGTAAGCCTGTTTCAGAGTATTTATAAGTGACGAATAGTCCAAAGCCGTAGAAAAGAATTGACAAAAGAGGTAGACCAAGCTGTGCACTTCCTTGAGGATTTCCTATACGATTCACGATTCCAATAGTTGCATTGACCAAACAAAGAACCTACAAAATTTATGCTTAATATCAATAAAAATCAAATACTTCGAATATATTATCAATGCTAAAGAGTTTTATAAGAAGAAGAATATTCATAGCTAGAGATTAAAACTCGTTGAGCTTAATTTTTTGGACCTCAAGCCGGACTCTCAAACCCTCTAGTAAAATTTTCTTATCCAAGTTGAAATCTAGAAAAGCGTAGGTCGCTAACTGTTTCCATTCTCGAGTTATTTGTCTTACACCAACCCATCTTTATATGTGACGCTGACATTAGTCTTTTGCAAAGTGTGAAAAAGAAAATTTCTTCTATTTTTATTCGTTTAAATAAGATGATTAGTGTTTTTCTATCAATGAGTATTCGATACACTTTTCCAAACACTCGAAAAAAAATATTTCATTTGAAAAAAAATTTTATTCAGTTTTCATCAAATACGGTTCAATCTGTTTATTCGAATATTTACAGTAAAATAACCTCGAAATATTATAAAATTATAAATGTGTTTGGTTTTTTCATCCTCATGTTATCATAGAAAGTATTTTCTTTTTGTTATTAATGTAAACCACAAAACCTGATATAGATTGTAAATGAAATAAAAACTTGTGTTTTATAAATTGTTTGTCATCATTGTGTAATATTAATCAAAAAAGTAATATAAACTTACAAGACAAATGCCGAGCATAATCAAGAGAGTCTTGCGAGGTCGTTGCACTTGAGGATCTTCAGCCAGCGTTAATGGTCTGATAGTAGGAGTATAAGGAGCATCTATCATAGCTACTTTTTCGGTTGCTGGTACGTATTGCATCTGAATGAAGTGCAGTTATTTAGTCTTTTGAATAAATGCACGAGAACGCAGAGACAAACAGAACAGCAGTGAGAGAAAAAACAAGGGAGAGAAATATGAGAAAGATGTTTTTGCTTCTTGTCAACGGTCGAAAAATATATTGAATAACAAAAAAATATGCCCTCATGACGATGTCAATAGAATGCTATATGTAGAAACGCAGAAACCTGAGTCCATGCGTGTCGTACCATAAAAATAAATCTATACGCAATGAATTAGTTTCACCATCATTAAAAAAAATACTAATGCACAAGTCAAGAGAAGACAAACTCACATAACCCTGAGCACACAAGATCAAGAAAAATGAAAGATAGAGACAGAGAAAAAGAATGAAAGAAGGAAGACGACATATAGTAGAAGCTACGAGAGGAGGAAAATAACTCAAGAGAAAAAAAGAAATGTAGGACAGAAGAAAACCATACATCAGTGCAGAAAACGAATTTTCTTTTACTCATTCTGTCCGTTGTCATGGGGTTGTATAGTTGGAACGAGTATGAAGTGCGTTCTTCTCTCATTCTGCTTTCTCCTCTCTGCTCTATCACTCCTCTTTTTTGTTTCTCATCCGATGTTGATGATATATCCATTCAGATCTGGCACTAACAATGGAGGTATGTGTGTTGATAAGTGAAAAGATGGCACATATTCGAGTCCAATGAAAGCTCTCATTGCCAAACTAACAAGGTTAAAATGTTAGCGGCCCTTGGCTTGCCTAGAGAGAGATACTCGATTTTTACGGTACTCACAATTTTGGTATATAGGAACATTATGATTATTTACATTACTTTTTTATACAATCAGCTGGATATTTCAATAGTAGGCTACAAGAATCTTTCTGAAATTTATCAATAGCATTAAGATCACATTAGTTTCGATGTCTTCTGGAACTTGAGTAGCATATAAATGAAAAAAATATATATGCTGTATTTGAAGAATGACTTGTACGTATATAATATTTGATCTTAAAGTGCATTGATGCATCGCTTGGTGGTCTAAAAGTCCGTTTGTATATTATTATACTATCATTGACCGAGACAGATACACGGCATGGGGTATGAATAGTGATCGCGAGCTGCTTTTGTTTTTACAAATTATAATAACGCTAATGGTAGTGTAGAAAAGAGGGTTTTAAAGGAAAAAAAGGAAATTTTAATGTGTGAATAGTTCCTATTGACCGCTTCTTTGCAATTGATGTTAATAAATTACAAAGAAATACACTATCGAAGAATTAATCTCTTTTATTTTCTGTTGTATCAACCGGTTGGAAAGGTTTATTTCATCAAATTAAAACCTGAATTTATCGAACAGTGCTAAACATCTTCTATATTTGGCTAAAAATGAATATGGATATGAAAATTCTGCAACAACTACCGATGAAATTTTTGCTGCAGAACGATTATTCGAAGTTTTGAAGTCATTTAAAAACAGCTACTTCAATGAGCTGAATACTTATGATACTCTCGAATTTGACGATTAATATGATGAAATGACTGATGACGAAGAGAGCGATGATGAAATTGATGATTACAATGAGAATGAACTTTCTGGTATAAAAAATCGTTTTACATTAGAAGAAATGGAAAATATAATCGAATGAGTTGACCAACATCCGAATGCTGGGCTTGCAACTATTTCACATCGATTTAAAAAGGTCAAATACATGTATTATAATACAAGGCTTAGACAATATATCGAAAACAACTGTACAAGATTAGAAAAATTAAAACAAATTAAAGAATTTATGTTCAATCAATTTTATCTGAAAAGAATCATTGAAAAAGAAACCGTTCATGATACTGACCTTGAACTTTATGCAATTCCAAAAGCAAGAGAATTGGATTGGGTTACATTCAAGGCAGGCAAATGGTTTATCAATACTTTTAAAAGGAAAAAAGGAATATCATCAAGCAGATATAACAAAATTATTACTCGAACTAAACCAAATAGAAAACTTTGCAGTTTAAATGGTATATAAAATTTTATTTGGTCCTTAAATACATATGTCTTAATATAATATAGATATATATTTTAGATGCTCAAAATTGGATTAAAAGTTAAAGAACTTGAATATCAAAGTATTCTTCTCATCAAATTTTAAACAGTGATCACTGTTCTTTTCAACAAGAATATGTACCACCAAGGATCCTTTCTTTTATTGGTGAAAGAACAACAGAAGTAACTGTTAAAAAGAAATATAATACAACGTATTCTTATACAGTTCAACCAGTTACATCAGCTAATGGTCATTTATTAGACAAGTTCTTACTCATTCTTTAAGAAAAAGAAAATACATTCGGTAAAAGAGTGCAAACAATTTTTTATCATACCACCAAACATTGTAGTTAGAGCTTCAAAATCAGGAAAAAGCAGTGATGAAAAACATCACGCTTTTTAATGAAGTTCTACGTTCATTGGTTGGTAAAAAGTTTCATCGTTCTTGATGCTTTGAAAACTCAAGCTGATCTAAAAAAATTTAGAGCAGTATTTCCTAATCAAGACAGTCAATTGTTGATTTTTCCCGAAGAATCAAGTGGTTATTTTCAACCACAAGATCTTTCTTTGTTTCGTTCATGGCGATTTATTCATGAAAATTGAACATTATACTCATATTAATCGAATAGAAATGACTATAGATGATCGTCAATATTTCATCAACGTCCATTCTATTATTCACAATCAATTATCAGCTTCACAATTTAAAAATCTCATTAAGAATGGATTTATACAAGCTCGAATAACAAATGAAACAATTGGACAAATTGAAAAACCAAAAGATGTTTGCTTCAAATTTTATGATCTGTACTGTTCAATCAGCAATTGCAGTAAACGACCACTATTAATGTGTGCTTGGTTCAAAAAAGCTCTTTGTTACTATCATTTAATTGAAGATCTATATCTGCACTTATGGCACTTTTTTCAAAAAAATTGTATATTATATAATATATTGTTTCCAATTGAAATAAAATCAAAACGATTGATGAGTTAGAGATTTTGATAACTGCTAGCTGATATTTGTCTATGTTGATACTACTTATTAGTTCCAGAAGACATCGATACTAATGTGATCTTAATGCTATTGATAAATTTCAGAAAGATTCTTGTAGCCTACTATTGAAATACCCAACTGATTGTATAAAAAAATAATGAAAATAATCATAATGTTCCTATATACCAAAATTGTGAGTATCCTAAAAATCGAGTATCTCTCTCTAGGCAAGCCAAGGGCCGCTAATATTTTAACCTTGTTAGTTTGGCAATGAGAGCTTTCATTGGACCCGAATATGTGCCATCTTTTCACTTATCAATACACATACCTCCATTGTAAGTGTTGTGCTAAACCTGCAGAGAAAATCAGCAGTGATATCGAATGAACTGTATGGTTGAACCGAGGTTCGAACGCCCGAATGACTAACGACTCCTTGAACAAGAGACGATAAGCGATGTTGTCACGCCACAGAACTCGAACTTTTTTCCAGCCCACCTGATGGGTGGTACTTTTCTCGTTTTCAGCTAGAGTAGAAAAAGCTGTTAGCGCAATCCCTTGCGGGATTAAAAATGTGAAACACGATGGCTCTACTATTACTAATTCAATGGAAATCCTTTCGTTCAACTATGTTGCGGTACATTTGTAGCTAACCGTTTATCTGATGCTTTACAACTACAGTTTCTCTGTCACGACGTGTGATGGGTACCCGAATTC